>JAWZYU010000007.1:45806900-46024400 GCA_038380435.1 Ryuthela nishihirai | reverse complement strand
CTGCGTAAGCATCTAGAATCAAAAGCTTCTAGTTTCCTGTTATCTTGCTTATAAAGTGTCTAAGTTTCACTACCATAACTAACCCTAGAAAGAACCAAACTATTATACAGTCTAATTTTAATCTTTAGGCGTATTCGCCTATTTTGCCATATTCTCCATAGATTCTTAGAAGTCCCGGCAGCAATCCCTATTCGTCGTTAATCTCATGCCGCACATCACCAGTATCTGACCATATAAACCTACTTAATTTTCAGGCATGAATATTGTTTTCATTGGCTTCCGTGATTAAGCGTAATAAGCCATGATTGGACAAAATAACTCTTTGAGGGAGACTTACCGCTCCATCCACCATGTGAAACAGAATATAGATTACCAGACGACCATATGATTTTATTCGGCAGAGGCAACACAGGACAAATCGCATAAATCCTTTCAAAATATTTTTAAAAGTTTTCTCTTCCTGTGCTCTTTGTTTCATATAAACCATTGCAAATGTGGTTTTACAAAATGGTATCAACTGTAAAAAAATTACTGTTTATTGCTGATAGTTGTTAAAACACTGAGATCATTTCAATATTCCACTATGACATAATCCCCAGGCGTCATGACACTTTGGTCAACATCAGTTCATTAAAAAGGTATCGCTTCAGTACTCTTATTTGTTGTACCCATTGAAAAAATATTCTTCAGAATTCACTCTTCAGTGTTACAGTTATCAATCCTTTAGAAACGTTATGAAAGAATTCTTTTTAAATATTCAAACTTACAATATTACATCAAATTATAAATAAATAATCTACGAGTATTAAAACTTTTTAATGCAAATGAACTTTGAAGAAACTACAAAAAAAAAACACATTAAAAAGATTTCACTCGTATCGAAATTTCTTATTCCCTCAAAAAAGAAAAAAAATCCCTCATAAAGAGATTTCTTTTTTTATTGTTTCAATTTATTATTTACCCAAAAGCCTTTATAAATAAAGGGATCCTACGGTATTAGGTATGTTCTGGCATTCACCATAAAATCCGTTAAAAAAAGATTTTATTGTTTCCCGACTATTTACTCTTTTAACAACCGTAGAAAAGTGATTTCAGTGTGGTTTTTTGAGGTTTTTGAAACATAAAGCGATTTTTACATCATCACAAATGGCGTAAAAAATCATGTATTCTGTTGTGTATCGTTCAAATTTCTTATTCCATGAAAATAAATTATTAAAATCGAATTATTATTATAAAAGTCGATTATTTTTTTTCTTCCAAAAAAAGCCATCACACGTTATCAGGGCCGGATCTGGGGGGAGGGGGGAGGATCCATGTCCCACCCCTTCAGAATGCTAGTAAGAGTAAAAGAGGCAAAAACTATTAAACTTATTTATCTTTCATGCATTTTCAAAGAAAATTTAAAAGTTGTATTTCTGGTCAGTCTTTCCCCCTCGATATTTTCTCTAGATCCGGAAATAAGTGTCATTGATAACACTTATTGCTAAAAAAGGTTACAAAGTTATAATATTCAAATTTATTCTTAGAATTTACCATCAATCCAAATTGATGTTTTTCCATACTCCTTCTAAACCTCTTTGGAAAGTAATCAGAGCTGTGGAGAAGGAATTATGAGTAAGAAGGAGATAATACATCAATTTTAACTCAAAAGCCAAATTCTGCCAACTCATAACACAAGACGCTTATTTTTCTAGCTCTGTAGTCAAATTTCCTAAATTCGGGAAGCAAACTATATATTTTCCACACTCGGAACCTAAAACATATTTTCACAGCCTAAAAGTCAAATGTTTGTAAATTGAGAAAGAAAAAACACATTTTCTATCTTAAAAGTCGCTTTACCAATTAAAAAACAAAACTTTTTAAAAAATACCTTTTTTCGCAGTGTTTTTTTTTCTGTAGAATTTTCCCTCTTTTTCAGTTTTGTAAGCAAAAATTTCTCATTGAAATTAATAAGTATCACGATAAACATCTACACTTCTCTCTCTTATTTTCTGGGGCAGGGGTGGCTCAGTCGGTAGCGCGCCAGGCTCGTAATCTGTAGTTCCCAGGTTCGAGTCCCAGCTGGGTAAGCGTTGAGATTTATCTCCGCAAAATTCTCCGCCCTGCCCACGGTCAGTAGGGGACACCGATGGGCTTGGAAAGGCCGCCGTCCGTCGGATGGGACGTTAAGCCGTGGCCCCGTGTGCGGGAGAGCCATACCCTGTGCACGTTAAAGAACACGCTGGATGGCCTTGACGGGAGGCTACCATCTGTCTCCCAACAACTGTTCCAGTGGGTCTCCTCCCCCCACCTTCTCTGAGCCTTCGGGGTCCATGTGACCTGGCCATTTCGCCCATGGTGTGCAAAAAAGTGCCGCTCAGAGGTAAAGCAACCCAACCCAACTCTCTTATTTTCCCAACCTCTGGAAGAGAACTCTCTCGTCTCCAAAACAACGCCCCTTTAAGTGGCATGACAAACGAAAAAAAAGATTCACTTATTTCATCACCGAAATAAAGAAGATTTTATTGTTCCTGCAATGGCAACAGAAGAGAGCTCAACATTTAAACTAATCAACATAAAGTCTTGATTTATATTTATATGACAGAAGAAACAAAAGCAAGCTCAGGTCAGGGACACCAAGGAAATGATGACGAGCTAAGTCCAGCGAACCGGTTATCTTTCTAAAACGTCGTCCAATCAGCACCATTTGTAAAACTACCTCTTGCTCCCAAAGCCTCCTTTCTTCACGAACAACCGAGCCATCATTCTCCTTAACAATCCGTTTATGATAGACATATCAAAATGGATTGGCAATTAGAGGGATAATGAAATATCACTGTGCGTTTGTGACCGGGTCGGGATTAAATGCAAGTTATGAGACAGCCACTGACTGGCCTAATAATTGGTATGGAAATCCGTCTTCGTCTTCTACGAGCTTGCTGCTAAACAGATTATTTGTCGCGATGGACAAGAGACCAGTTTGGCGTGACATCTTTCTGGGTAGGAAGTCCTCTTATAATGCTGAGTGTAATCTTGTAAATGCAAATTGAGCAAGCGGTAACATTTGTCTGCAATCGTGTGAATCTCAGTAAGGAATTTTATAGGACCTGCATCCGTTTCTTAACAATATCTCAGGGATCGTGATAATTATAAACATTGAAGACTCTGATGCTTGATGAATCTGATTGTAATATCAATAGAAGCGACATTCACATCCACATTAAAGGTAAATGCACAAAGACGTATTGAAGAAGTCCAGTCGCCTCTGGTGAGTATAAAAATAAATAAATAATAAATACCCCCTCAAGCAGCTGCTTGCCACAGAGGTTTGACAGGAGCCTGTCAGTTTATATGCCATAGTAGAAGGTCTGAGAGGATGGCAGGACCTCAGCAGAAAAATGACACATACATCCATGCCTTAACCTGGGCTCAAACCCGGGTCCCTTAGATCAGTAGCCAAGCGTGTTCGTTTTCAAAGGGAACAGAAAAGGTATCCCTCTCTTCACCCCAAGGGAAGGGGGCAAATCTTTGCTATTAATGTGACTGTTAGTCTATCAGACTGCTTACAACGTTCGTTTAAAATTCTGTCATTCTACAAATTCAGCACTCTAACGGAAGAATTCAAAATTAATCGAAGATTTGGGAAATGTGAAAAAGGAATATTTTATCAGTAGAATCCAACGGAAAAGATACTTTTCATTTAACCATTAAAACAAAAAATGTATCCATTCAAATAGACACGTGACAAGATAACAAATTTTCGTTTTTAGCACGTTTTCAAAAAACGAGTTCCCGTTGCAACAGAACACCAACAAAAGCATGAAAGAAACAAGCCTGGGTTAGATTGCTTTACTTCTGAGCGACATATTTCTTTTGCACATAATGTGCTAAATGTCCAGGTGACATAGATTCCTAAGGCTCAGAGATAGGAAGGGGAAAGGGATCCACTGAACAGCTGTTAGTTGACAAAATGGAAAACACCCTATAAAGCTTTCTTCGTATTATTTAACGCAGGCATGTCAAACTCGTTAACCACAGAGGGCCATATTAAGTATTATATATTAAATCGCGGGCCGCAAAACAAAACAAAACAAATGGAAATAAAGATGAAGCATAGCTTTTATTATAAACAAATCAATACATGCAAAATAATAATACACAGAATATAAACATATTAAAAAATACATATGTATGTAGGAAAGTTTCTTTTTTTTTCAATTTAACATTATTTAAATAAAATAATATCTTTTTTTTTTAAGAAACTTGGTAACGTTTTTCATTAACCAAATTTTTCAAAATTTGGTTGAATTTGTTGAGCTGTAGTTATTTTTAAAATTGCTTGCACATGCTTGTCTGTTAATCTTGATCTTTCCGCAGTTTTATTATTTTTTAAAGTGGAAAATAGTTGTTCGCACAAATATGTGCTACCGAACATAGATAAAATACGTTTAATTGCTAATAACACATTGGGAAATCGGTCCGGTGATAAATAATTATAGAAATGTGGAATCCCAACATTCATATATTTTTGTTTCAATACTGAATCGCACTGAATTTCGATTATTTCCAGTTGTAAATTTTCATCCAGTGTTGTCAAAAGTTAAATAAACGTATTGGTTATCAATCTTGGCGGGCCGCAGAACAGTTCCCGGCGGATCGCATGCGACCCGCGGGCCGCGTGTTTGACATGCCTGATTTAACGGGTACATGGAGTTTATTACAGTATTTCATTAACTGATGACAAATTTTTCAGTTTAAAAGAGCAGAGTGCAGATTATTTATTCAAACATGTAAATGGTATACTATGAGACCATCTAATATAATTATACAAACGATTGACTGACTGACAGTGGATCATGCTAATTCTAAATTATGTTGCAGACTGAAATGGTAGAGCTCTGAAAATATGCACCTAGGAGTAATCTGTAAATCTGGCAATAAAAATTTGATATTTCACACCCAATGCGCCCTTCTAAGTCAAAGAGAAATCATACAGAGGTAAAAGAGAAGTCATACAGAGGTCAAAGAGAAGTCATACAGAGGTCAAAGAGAAGTCATACAGAGGTCAAAGCTATATCTTCAAGTGCTAGAAAAGTGAAATTTGATGTCTAGCGGTGTTACGGGTTGTAGATCTGAGAAAAGTTACGATATTTTGGATCCGGCGAGTCCTTCGAGGTCAAAGGTCAATTCTCAATCTGTCGAGGTTTACCTTCGAGGTCAAAGGTCAATTCACAAAATGTCGAGGTTTACCTTCGAGGTCAAAGGTCAAATCTCAATCTCTCGAGATTTGAGAGCTAAAAATTGGCGCACAGAGGTGTTCCGGGTCGTAGATCTCACAAATGTTAAGAACATTCAAACCTTCTACTTTGGCATATAAACTGACAGGCTCCTGTCAGACCTCTGTGGCAAGCAGCTGCTTGAGGGGGTATTTATTTTATTTAAACGGTATCGTAATAGGGCCATGACTTAACATCCCATCCGATCGACGGCGACCTTTATGAATTGTTGCTCCATATGTACAGTTTTGTGTGTTGTTCCATATATGGAAGTATATATGTAGGAAACAATAAGTTGTGAGCTTGAAGTGTTATGGACTGAGCCGACCGATGATCTAGCAAGTCTGGTAATTTGATTTTGCACAAACAGTTTATTATGGAATCATGGAATTTTTATTTCAAATACTCGATTGGCTAAAGATCTCTGGCAGAATTTAAAAGCAGACACGAAATGTGAACTCAGTGACCTGTAAGAACTAATATTGCACTTTAACCCACTATTAGTAATAGTTTAATATTTTACTATATTATTAGTAAGAGCAATTAACACTTTAATACACTAATAGCTTTTCATTGTATTAAAATTTCTTGGACAATATTTAGGTAAAACGGTTTCTTACAAATTATGATAATTTTTGTGTACCTGATCTTTTATTTAAATGTGCAAATGGGGTACTGTTTTTCAAATATATACTGATTTATTGTTTTAACGTGAAAATAATGTAGGTTTTTGTTAAAATGTATATTTTTTTACATCTTAACGTCCTTTAGCTAACCTTTATCTAAAGCTTATCTTCATCTTAGCGTCCTTTATTATGGGAGTATTTGAAATAAGATTCCCATACTCCCATAATAAACTTTTTTTAAGCAAAATCAAATTGCCATGTGGCGGGGGTGGCTCAGTCGGTAGCGCTCCAATTTCGTAATCTGTAGTTCCAGGGTACGAGTCCCAGCTGGGTCAGCGTTCAGATTTATCTCCGCAAAATTCCCCACCCTGTCCACGGTCAGTAGGGGGCACCGATGGGCTTGGAAAGGCCTCCGTCCGTCGGATGGGACATTAAGCAGTGGTCCCGTGTACGGGAGAGCTATATCCTGTGCACGTTAAAGAACACGCTGAATGGCCTTGACGGCAGGTTACCATCTGTCTCCCAATAGCTGTTCCAGTGGGTCCCCTCCCCCAACCTTCTCTGAGCCTTCGGGGTCCATGTGACCTGGCCATTAAGCCCATGGCGTGCAAAAAGTGCCGCTCAGAGATAAAATAACCCAACCCAACTCAAATTGCCAGACTTGCTGGACATCGGTTGGCTGTCCTTAGAGCGCAATCTCATAACCTGTTGTTCCATATACGTATATATTCGTATATTTGAAGTTTCGTATATACATGTACATAAAGACATTTGCATATATTTATGCACAGTGACTCATTAAAGTGACACTTTTTGTAGATGGATGGAAAAAAAATTGCAGATTGCCCTAGTATATGGATTTCTTCTAGAATAATTCCCTGGGAATTCAATTTTGGTAGATCCGTAGAAAACAGTAACTTTGATTCCTAGAAAATGAGTTATTTCCTTAAATAACTTTTAAAGATCTAGTCTTTGGAGAAAAGAAAACTTTTCTAGGGTAATTCCCTAGGGATTTACTTTCTTATCCTTTTCTAAGGAAACTTCATAAAAATATAATCTTTAAAAACAAAGTTGCCTATAGTTGTACACATAGCTCTTCTTAAAGTTGCACTCTTGGCAGAAAAGATAACTTTTTAGAGTAAATTTCTATGGATCTGCTCTTTAGGAAAAAAATTCATATAATAGCGTTCTAGGGATCTACTCCTTGTGGAAACATTTCTTAGAGTAACTTTCTAGGGATCTATTCTTTGGAGGAAAAATATCCTAGGGTATTTCTTCTAAGGATTTATTCTGTAGAAAAAATTCGTAGGGTAACTTTCTACGTAGCTATTCCTTGGGGGGGAAATATCATATGGTATTTTTTCCAGACACTACTCTGTAGAAAAAAATTCCCAGAGTAACTTTCTACGGATGAATTCTTTGGGAGAAAAAAAAATCCTATAGTACTTCTTCTAGAGATCTACTCTTTGTAGAAACATTTTTTACACTAACTCTCTATGGATCTATTCTTTGGGAGAAAAATAATCCTACGGTATTTCTTCTAGGGATCTATTTTGTAGAAAAATAGAGTAACTTTCTAAGGGTCTTACTCTTTGAAAAAACTTTCCTGGATTAGCCTTTTAGTGATCTAATCTTTGCACAAAAAGGAACTTTACTAGCGTAACTCCGTAGCGATTTCTTTGCAGATCGGTAGAAACTATTGCCTTCTTTGAGTAACTACCTAGGGTATACTTTGTAGATTTCTATGAAATTACTCGAAGGGTAAATTATTTGAAATTAAATGCTTGCTACTTAGCATAAAGTAAATCTCCATGTGGTTTGAAAAGTCTGGGAGTACAATTCTAGAAGAATGATGAGACAAAATAACTAGTAAACTAAAGTTGCTCGCAAAGTTGTTGATAATCTAATTTGCTAGTCAAATTTGGTTTCTTAATAATTTTAACTATTTAAAACGAGGAAAATATATAATAGCTGAAAATTTAAGCTATAGTTTGCAAATTATCATCAATTTTCCAGGTTTCCTTATGTCTTATCCACTTTTTTTTTGTGCAGAAAAATTGATCTGTCGATAGTGTTTTGACGATTTCATCATCAGAACATAGTTCGATGTCTATAGACCGTGGACGAATAGCCTGACAACAAATTGAAAATAATAATTCATTTTATAGAACGGAGCAAAAATACACTATATGAGCACTATATGACAGTTTGAACAAAAAACCTAATATACGTGATATTATATTTTTCAACAGAACACTGCACCATATTCATCTTTAAACAATAAATCAGTATACATTTAAACAACATTATACCGTTAGCACATTTAAATAAAAGATCAGTATACATTTAGACAAAAATTATGCAATCTGTAAAAAAAGTTTTGTCTAAATATTATCCGAAAGATTTTAATACGATACAAATGTAACAGAATACAAAAGTTTTAGTCACTCTTATATTAGTATTACAAATACATACCATATACATTACCACAGTCACCTAAATAAGGAAAAAATACCGTTTTTGAATATTTTTATATAGAGATTCTAAAATTAAACTTGTTACAACTGTATATCTGCATATAGAAAACCAGCTTTTAGCAGTAATCTTATCCCTCCAGTTCATTTAACATTAAATCAAGTTTGAATGTATCTAAAATATTCTTATATAGAAGTTGGATACTACTGCAATAACTATTTTCTAAATAATAAAACCAAAAGTACGAATTATGCAAAGATGACGGATGTCCTATCAAGTTCATTCACTTTATTTTTCATACGGTTCAAAATATACTTTAATGACCTACATACCTTCAGTCAATAATAGGGGGCGGGGGTGGCTCAGTCGGTAGCGCGCCAGGCTCGTAATCTGTAGTTCCCAGGTTCGAGTCCCAGCTGGGTCAGCGTTGAGATTTATCTCCGCAAAATTCCCCGCCCTGCCCACGGTCAGTAGGGGACACCGATGGGCTTGGAAAGGCCGCCGTCCGTCGGATGGGACGTTAAGCCGTGGCCCCGTGTGAGGGAGAGCCATACCCTGTGCACGTTAAAGAACACGCTGGATGGCCTTGACGGGAGGCTACCATCTGTCTCCCAACAGCTGTTCCAGTGGGTCCCCTCCCCCAACCTTCTCTGAGCCTTCGGGGTCCATGTGACCTGGCCATTTAGCCCAATGGTGTGCAAAAAAGTGCCGCTCAGAGGTAAAACAACCCAACCCAGTCAATAATACCATCAGAAACATAACAACTGTCATGTTCTAATAAGAGCTAATAAAACTATTTTTGAGAATATTATAAATGAGAGATATCAGAAAATATATTTATTTGATACCTAAAAAACTTCATAAATCAGATAGCTACAAATTTACACTCTATTATGTTGAAAAATAATTATAAGATCTCTAAGGAATCAATGAACACAAATACATCTCAAAAAACGTTATCCCCCCTACAATAATTTCAAATGCAGTAATAAAAAATTAAAAATAAAACCCCCTCAAGCAGCTGCTTGTTACAGAGGTCTGACAGGAGCCTGTCAGTTTTATATGCCAGAGTAGAAGGTCTGAGAGGATGGCAGGACCTCAGAAGAAAAACGACACATACATCCATACCTTACCAGGGGCTCGAACCCAGGTCCCTAAGATCAGTAGCCAAGCGCGCTAACCACTCGGCCACTGGACGGCTAAAAAAATGCAGTATTAAACGGTAAAACAATTCCTAATTCAAATGAACTTTTTTTATTTCATTTCCAAGTAGTCCATCAATATTATTATATATTAAATCCATCATCATTTATATTAATCAAGAATTTTGTTTCAATACTAATATTATAAACTTCTTCATAATACATAGCGAATTCTACTAAACCAGTTTTCTGACAAAAATGCTTTAAAAAAAAAACCCTTCAAACAATACCACGTGAAAGTAATATATCACATAGATGACATAGGACCACGCGTCACCACTTTAATATGCCTACAATCAATGTTCTGTATCGATTTGTAATTCAGGTTTCGGATCTAAAACCAACATTATTATTAATTTTACCTGAAGAGTTTAAATGTTAAACTGGAATCGCGCTTGTACGAATCTACATTCTTAAACTTTTCACTCTATTGTTTTAATTTTTACCATCTCAAAACTCTTATTGATTTAAAATCACGAGTACGAGCCCTTTTTCTCTCCAGCATTTCGCTGTTTTTTTTCATTTACGATCAAAACTCTTCTTAAAAAGAAAGTAACTTTTATACGCATTTACTTTTTTATTATGATAAAATCTTTAAAACAATATTAAGCGAAACAGATTATTTCACGAACACTATTTTTCATCATAATTATCAGTATGGAAAAATATTTTTTTTATCTCTTCTATATATTATTCATTGACAATTTCAACTTTATTACTTTACCCAAACTTCAAATTTAAACATATTTCTATATACATTAAAATAAAACTTAATCATATGCTCGCTTAAACAAAAAATCTGCATAATTAATCACCGTTGTGATATGACGATTTCAGGAAATCTCGTAAAAAATGCTGTGCTAAGCGAACAATTAATCCACCTACTTCAGACTCATTCATTATGGGAAACTGTGCAACAAACAAAAATAGTCAATTAACTTCTGACCTAGTCAATTAAGGGAAATTTGCACCGAAAGCACAGTTAGAAGGTAACTTAATCTATCAACTTGGTAATGGTCATTTTAAGGAATTGTGCCCAAAAATATGTTGCAATAAAACAATGAATCACCCAACTTTCTAAAGTTTTTACGAATTGTAATAAAAAAAAAATTATGAAACCAACCAATCTTTTAACCTAACTGATTGGGGCAAAGGCATCCAAAAAGTAGGTACAAATGTGCAGCAATTAACCATCTACCTGACTTAGCCATTGTAGAAAAACATACACTTAAAAAAGTATAGCAAATGTGCAACAGTTAACTTTTTATCTAACCATTTCCCAAAGTGCGAATACTGCATATCCATAAACAACAAAAGCAAAACTAAATAGCTGCCATTTTGATCTCGCGCTTGGCTACTGATCTACGGGACCTGGGTTCGAGCCCCGGGTAAGGCATGGCTGTTTGTGTCGTTTTTCTGCTGAGGTCTTGCCATCCTCTCAGACCTTCTACTCTGGCATATAAACTGACAGTCTCCTGTCAGACCTCTGTGGCAAGCAGCTGCTTGAGGGGGTATTTATTTTTTATTTTATTATTTCAGACAACTGTACAACGAAAAAATATTGCCATGCAATATTACCACATCTCAGAAGTAAAACAACCCAACTTGACAGGAAGCTTCCATCTGTCCAATGTCCAATGTATCCCGTTTTCCAACCTTCTAAGTTCTTAGGGTCCTTGTGAACCGAGCATTTAGCCCACTGTGCTCCCAAATCAATGCCGCTCAGAGGAAGCAAAACAACTATTCTATCTTGCCCATTTTAACCAATCGTTCAGATCCAAAAAAACATCCGGTACAGAGCAAAAGAACCATCAGACCTCCTCTTCTTGAAATTAGTCGACGGAGCATCTCTGTAGGAGCCATTAACAGGTTAGAAGAGGAAGAGGATGCTCGGATAGAGACAAGATTGGCCGCCTCACCATCATCTTCCCACCCTCTCCCGAGCGACCGGTGACAAAAGCCACGTGCGCCGCGCGTGCTCGCGGCAACAAAGGGGTGACAGCTGTGCACGCGACGCGAGCTTCGTCTGTCACACACGTTCCCCCCATAGTCCTTTGCGGGCGGCATCTGCTCCATCCAAAAACGGCGGCTGTGTCTGTTGCGAAGACCGGTAACAGAGGAAAGCTATCTATCCTACGACAAGGCCTCCAATGAACGAACAGCCAGCATTTGCCATGTCTAGAAGCATCTGCCCACGTTAACACTTAGATCTGGTGGCCATCGTTATCTGGAGACCCCCCCCCCCCCCCCACCGTAAGAGATTTCGCACCTCAGCTGCATGTGAACGGAACACACATTTATGCTCACGCTTTTAAGTACGTCGGTATGCATTTTTAACTCTTTGTTTTTACTTTCAGCGTTATTTATTTCACTGGTTTCTAATCATGCAAACTGAAACACAAATATCACCTGCAAAGTGATTAATGGGAAAAATAAAATTCGGTCGCGATCTTTGGAAGTTTTGGTTGAGCATTTTTGTGTACATAAGAGACTGAATGACAATTATAAGGACTCCAAAGATTCAAATCTGGTTATGGAAAGGGTTATTGTTGGGTTGGTTTACTTCTGAGTGACACATACTTGGTTTCCATAAATTAAGGAACAACCCTATGTTAAGTCAATGGGAAGCTAACGTCAAAGCTCTATAACTTCTAAAATAAGTTTTTCTCTTTTGGAAAATGTGATTGCAGATAAAGATCTCAATCAAATAAATCAATATCTCGATTTTCAACAATATTCGTTCAGTATTTAATGAGTTATGGAAGTTTTAATATTTAGCGATTACAATGCCAGCCACTAAAATTGACTTCAGAAGTTAATTAAAACTTAGTAATAAGTATTGTATCAAAGTGTTTAATAAAATAAGTTTGTATTTCAGAACTTTGTGCAAATAATTCTTTCACTATTCTTCAGTTTTCTCTAAGTTTCTTAAGACTGGCATTGCTGTTGTTAAATATTCAAACTTCTTTACTCATTAAATACCGAACGAATATTGTTAAAAATCCAGATATTGATTTATCTGATCGAGATCTACATCTGAAAACAAAAAAAAAATTATTTTAGAAGTTATAGAGCTTTAACGTTAGCTTCCCATTGCCTTAACATAGGGACAGATTTATGGAAACCAGTGTATTTACTCAAATTGCCAAATGATTAAGTCACAAAGAGTTGAACGACTCAGAGAGAGAGAGCGCTAGGTAGGAAATTTATTGGACGGTTATTAGAAACAATAGTGTACCCAAACAGTTCCAAATGTGGGGGTTGACATTTTTGACTTGTCAAAAGGGTTTGCAAATTTTTTTAGTCCAGTGGGGGAGGTTGACACTTTTTAGTTTATTTATGGGATTGACATTTTTGTGTCTAATGTTTTCATTTTCAAGTATTTCCGCAGCAAATATATGTTTTTCAAGCTCTGTCTGTGTTTGGGAAGGAGGGGGGGGGGAGGCATTCCATTCGTTTCGTAACAAAGAGCGGCCTTTCCAATCGCTTCTTTGCGCCACGAGCAGGGAAGTGGTTATCGGAGAAAAAAAATCTCAACAATGGAACAATGAGAACATCGCAGTAATTCGGATCTCTCCAAAGCTATGTTTTAAAGTCAGCGAATTAATGGGGATACAAACTGAGATGTTCTGACAACACGTCAGGTTCTCTCTGCCATTTAGCTACTGGGCATTGTATACGATCATTGTTAATAAAAGCTATGAGGGAATTCAATAAGCAGAATCATCATTTTATAGCCCTTCAGGATAATCTAGAGTTATGCATTGCTTCACCAAAGGAATTGAGACACTTCCAAGTCATGAGAATGGAAAGCGACATTCAGAACTTTTAAAAATCAGCACTTGAGGAAAAATTCCGCTGGTAGCAAATCGAAGATCACAATCAAATCAATCTAAATCTCAATTTCCTACGATATTTGATTAATATTCGAAAATTTATGGAAGTAGGGATAGTTAACTGCAGATATTGATGCAATACTCTCGTACTAAATACCTTTCTTCAGAAGCATGAAAATTCAAAGAATCGTTGAACAAACTTTTAAAATTTAATTAATTTTAATAGATGATTGTTACAACAGTTATAATTTGTTTTAAATAGCTTTCTAAAAAATACTGATGAACAGCATTGCTGTTGTTAAATGTTTGATGAGCAGCACTGCAGAACTGCTTCGCTACGTCAAGCCAGATCAATGGTAGACCAATAGTATCCCCTGTAGAGACAGTAGTGCAACTGTTCAAACGTTCAACTAACCAAACGATCTAACCCCGTTTACATGATAACGGTCTTCGGGCACGCAGAACACTCTAACGCACACAACTACTGCCACAGCATAAGACCAGTCAGCTGGAATGGTCCTATGCTGTGCAGTAGCCATTCGCTACAGAGACAGGAATGGGAATGTTTGTGTTATCATCTGGAGTCCGGTTGTGTCTGGACTGAAAGAATGGCAGAATACACGTATGCAGACCTGTGTCTCCAGATGTGTGTTCTGTCATTCTACGTGGTATACTAATCCAGTATACCAGCTCCGGATATACTGGTGTGATGTCGCTTCATATACCGCAAAAGCATACCCCTGGTATACATTCAGGGCATTAAAATCACAAAATGATATGACGATCTTCACCATATCTTTATCATTTCTCCGGAACACTCCAGGCAGTATGCTGGAACAGGAAGGATAATGCCAGCCCACACACTGCATTGTGTTACCACAGAGAGCATATATACTGCTCACAAAAATTAGGGGATATTTTATCGCTTCATATTCATTTTGAAATATCCTCTAATTTTTGTGAGCAGTGTATATTGCGTGGACATTCTGCTTTGCTCTGTGATCGCCGACCTATCCTCCATAGAGTACGTCTGAGACCATATTAGACAACTCTGCAGGAACACTTCTGTCCGTACCTTGTTGGAGCTGCAAGAATTGTTCGATGCTGCGTTGAAGAACACTATTGGCTGTCTAATCGGCAGTGTGCATCGGCGTCTCAATGTCTGTAACTCAGCTAGATGTGGCCTACTGCTTATTGTGGGGAAGGGGGTTGGCTCAGTCAGTAGCCCGCCAGGCTCGTAATCTGCAGTTCCCAGGCTCGATCCGTACCTGATGAGCTTGGAAAAACCACTGTCCATCGGACGAGATGTAAAGCAGTGGCCACGTGTACGGGAGAGCTTGCACATGTACCATGTGCTCAATACCGTAAAATTTGTGTTCATACCCTGCCTGAATACCTGAAGTGCTCATATCTGTGCAAGAGAGTTCATATTCTGTTCAAGAGAGCTCATACCCTGTGCAAGAGTTCATATCTTGTGCAAGAGAGCTCATACCTTGTACAAGAGAGTTCATATCCTGTGCAAGAGTTCATATCTTTTGCAAGAGAGCTCATACCTTGTACAAGAGAGTTCATACCCTGTGTAAGAGAGTTCATACTCTATGCAAGAGAGCTCATACCCTGGGCGCGTTAAAGAACAAACTAGATGGCCTTGATGGGAGACTTCCATCTGTCTCCTAACAGTTATCAAGTGGATCCCCTTCTCCCGACCTTCTCTGAGCCCTTAGGGTCTTTGTTACCTGGCAATTTAGCCTCATTGTGTGCCACTCTGAGGTAAAATAACCAAACTAAATTATATATTATTTTAGATATAGACGTCTATATGATATACTAGTACAAACATAACTATTACAGACTATTACCCATAACCATAACTATTACTGTACCTCTCAATAATATAACCAATTTAGTTAATGTGTCTAACATAGGTATACTTCTACATTATCTCTCTAGTGCCAATAATAATAAGTGTTGTATTTATGTCCAGTCGTAACCGTATCATTGATGTGAGCCAAACATTTTTTCTTTAATCTTCTTATCCAAATCTCATCCATCAACCAGGAATCCCTCCTAAAAAAAGGAGAGAAGATAGAGATTCACCCCTGTACTGCCGTGGAAATAAAAAACAACTGATTCCACAAGCCAAGTCGTCTCTTGTTTCTCCGAGCAGCGGCGATGGCGCAGCAGCGAGTGTCCGTGGGGCGCGCAAGCCTCATCGTCCACTGCACGCTCCACTGAACTGGCTGCTCTTTCTGCCACGCGCACTTTTCAGCCAACCATACATTTTGATAAATGGGCGCCCGTCGCCTCTATTCCCCTGCGGGGTGCGAAGGGGCCACGACCCCACGGCATCAGCCAGCCACTCATAAGCGATATGATCCCTTTTCGCCAATCGAGATCTTTCCTTCCGCTATCTGCCACCAGTGGCGCTCGCGTCGCCGTACGGAAGACTCTTGCCCATTGCGCGCTATTGGCTGGGAGAGATCGTTCGGCGCGGCAGCGATTCAAAGAGAATCCGGTGGTGCACTTCGAAGTGTTTGGGGCACAAGTGCATATAGCGTCGTTTGCCATTACTCGAGTGAAGGTACAGGGACGAATCCAGAAGGGGGGAAATATGCCTTCTTCCCCACTATGGAGAGTTTTAATAAGTGGGTAATCTGGGGAACATGGATCTGTCAAAGAAATGATGAAAGGAAAAATAAAAGAGGCAAAAAAATCGCAAAATGTCAAATCGGAGGCGAAAACATATTTCCCTATTTGATGAAAATGATTTCTAACGATAATATGAACGCCGTTCTGGTCAGTTCCAGTCATTTGCACCCATCTCCAGACCCCTCTTCATTTTTTTTTTAAATTTGCGGAGCTGATCAAAGCCTCCTATATTATACCAGACCTGAACAGTGCAGTAACAGAAGAACACATTTTTAAATATCGCTGTTTTTCTTAATGTCTTCTTTATTAAAATTCTACTATGTTATTATTTTTAAAAATCTGGTAATCAATTTCAAAATATTCACAAATATTTTAGTATAGTCGTAATGAAAAAATTATATTATTTACGGGGTTTAAAAATAAATAGATTTTAGTTAAACTTCAGAAAATTAAGTCATTTTAATTCTTTTACATATTTAATTTACCACCTTTCTTTCCTCCTTTTGCTCAACGACTGTCCAGGTCCGGTGTATCAAGGTACCTTGCCAGAGCAACACCTCCTAGATCAGAAGGCCGTAGTTATGACATCATAATAAGTAGAACTAAAAAGTCTACAAATTTCTTATAAATTTATTTCTTTTATTTATACTGGTAAGTTTTAAATCAATATTTATACTAATTTATATTTACAAATGCACATTATTTAGAAAAAAAATTCCGTTATTAATAACGCTTATACATACGAATATTTTCTTTTCTAAATAATGTATATTTCTAAATATATATTAGCATAGAGATTAATTTTAAAACTTAGCAGTAGAAACAAAAAAATATATATAAGGAATTTGCAGGTTTTTTTAGATCCACCTCAGACCTCTGTGGCAAGCAGCTGCTTGAGAGGGTATTTTTATGTTGACGTCGTAAATGAGTGGAACGACGTTCTGTTGTAGTTGGTGTAGCCTGATCTGCTCTTATATCACACCGGGCTCGAAAGTGCACTAGCAAAAGAATTAATTTTTAAATATATTATATAAATATTTAAATTTGTTTTCTCTCTTAAAATCCAACTGCCAGCTATTTATATTTAAAAAAAGGTGATTAATTTTAAAATATTCACAATTATTTCAGTAAAGTCGTATTAAATAAAATAGTTTATAAAATAAAAAAATAAATAAATACCCCCTCAAGCAGCTGCTTGCCATAGAGGTCTGACAGGAGCCTGTCAGTTTATATGCCATAGTAGAAGGTCTGTGAGGATGGCATGATCTCAGCAGAAAAACGACACAAACAGCCATACTGGTTAAAAATAAATAGCTTATATTTATACTTTACATAAATTAAATCACTGAAATATTTACACGAATTTAATTTTCCCTCTTTTTTTTCCCCTCCTTTTGCTTAACGACTGTCTGGACCCGGTGCATGTAGATGGACCTGGCTTGGCTGGTGTGGGAAAAAAAAAATAGTGGTGGCTTTCACTCTTCCTCAGTTGAGCAAAGACTAGCATTTTCGGTACAAAGCTTCTTTCTCTATAAATTTTGATAATTTTTGATAAATAATTATGACTCGTAATAAAGTTTCAATTTCTTAAAAAAAAACATTCGTTTAGAAAAAAAAAACGAGTTGATGTTGTCACATGTTTCATCAGTCTGTCGACATTAAGTTATTTAATTTTTAGAGATAAATTAAAAACTTTTTAAGGACCCTAACGTCTCAGAATTCATAAGGGAAGCGGTTCCCCTGGACAGCTTTAGGTAACAAATGGAATTCTCGTGTAAAAGCTTTCCAAAGTGTTAACTTGTACATGATACAACTGCATTAACTTGTACATGATACAACTGCACACTGGGCCACTAATATTTGGGAGATATATAGAAACTAAAACATTTAGCAACTGCATCGCTAATTAAACACAAATAATAATAGCTATTATAATTATTTTTATCAATTGTAATTAAAACACAAATAATAATTGTTTTAACAAATCATTTATTAAAATAAATGTGATATTAAAAGTTCGTGTACTTATTCTTTGTTTCTGTCACAATTTTGAAAAAAAAGTGTTTAGTTTACTAAGTATTTAATCACTATTAAGCTGATTTAAATAACAGGATGGATGTACAGTCGCTCAAAAAAATATCCGAACACTATGGTTGATTACAGAATTTAGAAAAAATATCTGGCAACAACTTTTTTAGAAATTAGCGATCTGGCAAGGTTGCCATAGTGTTCGATATTTTTTTTTTGAGCGACTGTACAGGAGATACTGCCTTGACTCGGGTGGGATCTGAACCCACGAACTCCCGATGACTTGTCACGTGCTCTGACCATTGAGTTACGGGTCGCTGATCAAGCTCTCCTCTACTGCTGATGTTATGCTATCTACCATCAGGTCAATTGCTGTCTTTTGAATGCATTTGAGGATTCTATTCCTCAGAGCCATTTCAGACATGTGAACATAACCAGCCATGCCTCAAGAACTTCCCCTGATTCAGGGGTGGTGATAGCCATTTTGCCGCCCGGAACGAGCTTGGATTCTGTCGCCCCTTTCTCCAAGTTTGATCTTAGATATTAATGATTAATTTAGCTAAATTTAATGTCATTTTAAAACAATAATTGAAAATCGTCTGTTGAAAAATAGGTTTTTACTCCGGTCGACCTTCCTGCAGTTATGGTCGTTAGTTTGTTTGCAAATTTGCCACCAGGTTGCAGGTGCGTTAACGCCGCCCTATGTCTTGACTGATGTGCTTTTTGCGAGCAAATCTGAATGTTTCACTTCTGATATGATCACTAGTACCTTCTATTTAGACAAAAGAATCCACAACTCATCATTGATTTACTAATATATATAGTATTTAATCACTATTAAACTGTATAAGTAACAAGATAAAGATGGGTGTAGAGCAATGTTTCCCAAAGTGGGCGATACCGCCCCCTGGGGGGCGCTGGAACGATCCAGGGGGTCGGTAATAGCCTTGGGTGCAATTGGGGGGCGGTGGAAGCATAAAGAAAGAAGGGAAGTTAAGAAAATTTTTAAAAACCATTCATATATGTTTTATCTGCTGTGTAACATAGAGTTAAAGTCGTAATGATTACTTTATTTTCCCATCTTTCTTTACTATGTTGTAGTACGTAGGTAGTAACAGAGATACACACAAGAACGCAAATTTATCACTGCATCTTTCTGTTTGTTCGCTTAAAGAAGGTATAATTCCAGGGGGGGCGCTAAGTAATTTTTTTTCTGTAAAGGGGGCGGTAGGACAAATAAGTTTGGGAACCTCTGGTGTAGAGGAAGAATTGTGTTGAGATGGATGGGATCTGAACCCACGACCTCCTGATGACATATCAGGACAAACGTAAAAGCAGCGTCTGTTATTAAACACTCCAGTTTCCATCATTCTTCAGTTACTTTTTTAAAAACATTAGCTTCGAAATAGAAATTGATAAAGATTTCAGTGAAAACATCTATTGATCTCAATTGACATTTTTCCACAATAAAGCTCATTCTTAAAGTCAGGGAAAGACCTATGAATGTGGCTTTCAATTCACAATAACACGAAAGTCACCCAATATTTTTAGTAACAGTAAAATACACACACTTGCTTTGACCTGCTCTAGACATGCTCCCAACAAAAACGAAAAAAATATGTTAATTTGAGAAACACAATAAGAAATTATTTCTTCAGAAAATAAACATTAGAGAAAAAAAATGTCAAAAATAAAATCCAAGTAACTCTTTCGTGACTTTTAAGACAATACTGAGATAATCAATCCAGGCGCTGATGAAATTTTCCTCGTTATCCCTTGACCCGCCCTCATTCGTCATCGCGCCGCACTAACGAAGTCATGCCGAAAGAGTAATGTTTTTAACCTTCCTTGACCTTGCCCACCCGTCTGTAATACCTTTTACCCTGGCTTAACACAACGAGTAAGTTTAATACAGCACTTTCTATCCCACTCCCTAATGAAATCATGGTCTCTATTGTATAAGCCACCACCGCCCAAGCCAAAATGGCGTTGATTGGGTTCCCCCCAAGTTACCACCGCATCACACAAGGACCCCCTTCTCTTTTCCGTGTATTTGTGAGTGGATGTGTGTGTGTGTGCGGGCCCAACCCCCCAGACCATGAGTCTGCTGCCAACGTGGCTCAGCCGGGCCATTAGTGTGAAACCTTCGGCTGGCTGAATCCCGTACTCACGCTCCAACAGAGAGGTACTAGGCTACAGTTGAGCCATTACGGATTGTCATTACAGACCATTGAGAGTTGCAGGGAAGAGGATAGAGAGTTTGCTCCACGGAGTCTCGTGCCAGTTGCTCACCCCCCTCGTTCTCTTCTTTTCCTCTTGGCTCTTCTTACCCCCACAAGTTCTTCATTATGGCTCCGCATGCGTATGTGTGAGTACAATTAGAGGACGGATGGTTGAACAGACATCTGGATGGATGGACACATGAATGGAGACTCGGATAAAAGCATCCAGGGATGGATGGATGGAGGAAGGGACGGATGTGAGAGATGAGAGGCGGAAAGTTTTGACAGTGTTCGGGACGTATTGGCCAAGGACTTTTGCTAATCATCCAACCATTCAATTTGCTTCTCACTCAGAATGATTGTTTCCATTTTTCACTATATTTGGTGTACTTACTTGTTGACGTCACATTTGTGATAATTTGGCGGTGCGTGTGTTCAGAATTCCATCTTTTATTATAAATCCAAATAAAGGTTTTGAATGCACGCGTAATGTTGATTAAAATCAAGCATCACCTCTCCTTTATAAGAGAAATTAATCTCTGGAGTATATATGAACTGGCATTGTCTATTTATAGAACACGTGTAGGCTTGCTATAGAATATTATGAATTCGGCGGAGTTTGTAACACAGAGTATACCATGCTGCTAAATTCACCGAAAATAACATCATATTATGCATATTATGATTCAACTGGTGTTTGACATCACTTTATCAAGACAAGACTGACTTCAACACCTTAGTTAACTCTCCCCCCACCCTCGGTTAAAAAGTGGACACCGATGGGCTTCGAAAGGCTATACTATTCGTCGGACTGGACGTTAAGCCTTTGTGCAGGAGAGCCATATTCTGTGCACGTTAAAGAACATTCCTGATGGCCTTGACGGGAGGCTTTCACCTGTCTTCTAAACAGCTGGCCAGTGGATCACCTTTTCCAACTTTTTCTGACCCCTTGGAGTCCTTGTGACATGGCCATTTTTAGCCCAATGTGCATAAAAATTACCGCTGAGAGGGAAATTAGTCTTAACCAACCGACTTCACTTTGAGAAAAACAAGATTCACTTAAAGACGACGTGACTGATTTTATCGCGACAAAACAAACTTCTAAACCTACTTCAGCTTTAGTATAACACTGATTTTATTCAAACTGAACAAGATTGACTTCGCTGTATATATTTCTGACTTCATTTTAACACTAGACTGATTTCACTTTATCAGGATAAGAGTAACTTAACTTCACCAAGAAATAACAGATTTTACTCAAAATAACGAGAGGGACAAAACTGGCTTTGAAAAAATCTTATACTTGAGAAGGACAAAAGATTAGCTGCATTCATTTTATACGACAAAACTAATATAAGATGACTTTATAGTACAAAACTGACTTTAGCACGATAAATATAATTACACTTGAGCTCATCATGACTGACTTATCTTGAGCAGGACTAGACTTGAGTTCACCATCAGGACAAGACTGACTGCGATTGAACAAGACAAGACTGACTTCATTTCAACGAGACAGGACTGACTTCATTTGAACAAGACTGATTTCATTTCAACGAGACAAGACTGACTTCATTTGAACAAGATTGGCATCATCTGGACAGGACAAGACTGACTTCCCATAAAGAGTTACCAAAAAGAATAAATTCACAAGACCGATTTTATTTCAACCAACGTAACCGAATCACTAGACATTTATTTATTTATTTATTTATAGCCAGTCAGTGTACGTTTCTTACCAGTGAACAAGCAACATGATCTTGCCCTTTTCAGGATGCTAATTATTTCTACTACTCCTTCCTCCTTTACACTACATAATGCCCAGCAATTTATGAGTTCAATTTATTAAAAGCAACCTGGATTCAAAAACGAAGAACTTTCGCAAAACGGACATATTCAACGGCAGAAGCTCAGATTTACGGGCTTCATAAAGTAAATGGGATGCCATCGCTCTTTTCAGTCGTGTTAATTACATTAACTCCCTGACACTGCTCGCCGCCGAGCAGAAAGGAAGGCTGGATCTTCAGGAGAAACATATATAACTCGCAGAAATAAAACAAGATCTATGTATAGGGTCTGGGCTCTTCTTCCCTGTGCTGAGCCTTTTTAGTCCCTGATGAATGGTATACTTAAAGGGCCTGTTTTCCCTGCACATTTTACTCGCTTGTGATGGAGGAGCTTGCACGCTTATCTCATTAATTCCCTTCCATCTAACCTCTCCTGACACCGAATGAAAATTATATGTAATTCGTAAGCGATACGGGCTTCCAAGAGTGATGAAGACTGTCCTCACTTTGGAGATTATGGTCGACGCCGAGAGCAGAATAATTCACGCATATGCTCAGCTCACCTTGCAATGGCCAATCACGTTGCAGAATCTCCTCTCTCCATCTCCTCTCGCAAGCATCCCTCCTCCTCCTCATCTTCCTTCCTCTTCCTGTCAAATTTTCCTCAGATGCGAGGAGAGAAAGATAGAATTAGGGAGGAAAGCCTGGGGAGGGAGGATAGATAGATAGATAGATAGATAGAGAGAACAGCGCTCGATTTCAAAAGCCGTCTCCTTTCTTTAATGATGTCGTTTAATTTTATATAATGCGACGAACGGCTCTGGATGCTGTGGAGGGGGGGGTCAGCACACATACGTCATATCCGTTTAACCAACGAGGTCGCGCGCGCGCGTACAAACTCTCCCGTCGCCTAGAGACGGCCCTTATTGTTGCCACCACTTCTTGTGAAATATTGACTGCTAACGAGAAGAGAACGCGCTTCAAACCGGACCCATTAACTGCAGATAGGGGGAAAAGCGAGAGCTGGGGGGGATTGAGAGAGGTAGGATAAAGATGCTGAGGAGGAGAAGGAGTAGGATGGGGGGTTAGAGACTAAGGAAACACGTTTGTCCCAAGGATTGCTTTTACCGTTTTATGCCCACGAACTAATAACAATATGCAAAGAGCGCGAACGCACCAACCGACCACTCTCTAGTCAATGAGTTCTCTTGTGTGTATGAAGCGCCTGCGCTCTATCGCTCCCATTCTATCTCTCTATCTCCCCCCCTCCTTCCCCTCCCCTCATACGTGGGAGAGCTGCCTCTATCTGAACAGCAATTCCCATCAGCCATATTTAATTTCGCGCAATGAGAAATTGACACTTCGGAAGCGGGCTTGCTCTAACAAATCTACAGTGATGAATAGATGACCATGATTAAAGAGCGCAGGGTGTAATTAGAGGAGCAGATAGTGTTGCCCCGGGCTCTCGCTTTCTCTCATTCTCTCTTGGTGTTCATGCAGAGGCTATCACCTCAGTTTTCTCCCCCACCCCCACCTATCACTTCTCACTCTTCTAAAGATCCCCCCTAACCCCCCAAGACTAGTCGCCACCACCACAGCCAGCCTTCGTAACTCTATGAAATATGTGCAATCCGTTCTCTAGACTTCGGTATGGATGAGGTCGTCGATACCGATGCATATATTTCTTTATAATGACCTGTCTTATTTGGTTGGGAGCATTAATCATTTGCAAGCCAAGACAATGATGCCTGTGTTTATTGCTCTGAAGCGAAGTAAGGACTCTTGCGAAGGACAGGAAGAAAGAGAGGGGGGTAGCTGGGGGTGGAAGAAAAGTTAATGTAAAGAGTTTGAGCGGTTAAGTCACTCCTAAGAAGGAATTTGTGTGTGTCATCGGCGTTGGAATTATCTTTGCCGTGTTTTTGAAGAGAAAGAAGTCTTTTTTGGATTAGATTGAATGATATCAATATAGTATATAGAATAGAGATAAGTTATGGTGCATCCATGGTAACCTGCAAAGATTCAGAGAGATTTCAAAACCCAATGCTTTGATCTTTACAGTTACCGCATTTAGAGATTATATTCAATAGCCAGGCATCACTGAAATTATAACTAACTGCCTGGTTCATGTGTAAAACTATTATGAATATCCGATCTAACGTAGAATTTATAAATTGTAACCTGGTCTCGCTCAGAAACGTAACAAACATCCAGGTTAAATTTAGAAACTATAACAAACATCTAGACCGCGCGTAGAACCACAGAGTACGTACAGTCGCCCCAATAAATATCCGAACACTATGGCTGATTACAGAATTCAAAAAAAAAATATCTGGCAACGATTTTTTTAGAAATTAGTGATCTGGCAACCTTCGTGTCACGTATGCGCATTTTTGAAAGTTTGAGTGATGGTTCAGTTTTTGACATTTTTTTTGCGATACGAGCAAATATAAATAACTGTCATTGCAAATTTAAATATCTACAACTCTTCAAGTATCGAAAGATTATTATTGGAAAACGAGATTTAGAGGAATTGAAGATCGCGATCAAATCAATGTTCGGTCATATATTTCATAAAGAGCTTATTTAAGAATTTACTGAGTTGTGCATGTAATAATATTGCACTTTATATATATGTATAAGGCCTTGTTGGCCATATAAATACACAAGTACACTTACATAGGTACAGTCGCTGAAAAAAATATCCGAACACTATGGCTGATTACAGAATTCAGAAAAAATATCTGGCAAAGATTTTTTTAGAAATTAGTGATCTGGTAACCTTCGTGTCACGTGACACGAAGGTTACCAGATCACTAATTTCTTTCGTGTTCGTTTTCGTTCACTTCGTGTCACGTGACACGAAGGTTACTAGATCACTAATTTCTAAAAAATCGTTGCCAGATATTTTTTATGAATTCTGTAATCAACCACAGTGTTCGGATATTTATTAGAGCGACTGTACAGGCCTCGCTTGGAATTAATAACTGACACCAGGACTTGCTTATAATTATAACAAAAACTCTAGCATCGCTAAGAAATAATAACCAACAATAAGGTCTGATTAAGAATTATAACGGAAAATTACCCCTCACTTAGAAATTATATTGAACAAAAAACTTGATTGAAACCAAATATCAAATCTCATTGATCCATCACTGAAAACTATATAAAGTAATTCTGCTGCACAATTATTGTAAACTTTATAAAAGAATTCTACTACATTTAATGACAAATGTAAAAAAATATTGCTATGTTTCTGAAAACTTTGAAAATGAATTCTGCTCTAACTTTTAAAAAGGTTTAAAAGTATACTGCACTTTTTTAAAAATTAAAACAAATTTTCACAAAAATATTGTGTTACGTTATATGCATTTTTGAAATTTATTCTCAGAATTAGGATCCGGTCACTCTGTTTCTTTCAAGCCTTTTCATATTTTATTTAGTCATTTGATCATAATATTTCGTTGAGGCATTTGGTAATCTTATTCTTGTGGTATTTTGTAATATTTCACTCAGGTCATCATATTTTATCCAGATACTTATATTTCGCCCAGACATTTAGTCAACATATTTCGTTCAGATATTTAGTTACCAAATTTCTTCCAGACATTTGCTCATCACATTTCTTTGAAGTTATTTTATTCACGTAGCTGGTCATCACATTTAGTTTAGGCATTTAATCATCATACGTCGTTGATGCGTTTGAATATTATATTCCTTTGAAGTGTTTAGTTATCTTTTTTCATTTAGGTGGTTGATCATCACATTTCGTCCAGACGTTTAGTCATCATATTAAGTCTAGGCATCACATTTAATTTAGGTGTTTCATGATGATATTTCGTTCTAGATATTTAGTTATTGTATTTCGTTGAGGAGTTTGGTCATCATACTCCTTTGAGGCTTTTCATGATCATATTTCATTCAAGTAGTTGGTCACATTTCATCCAGATACTTATCATATTTAGTCCGACATTTAGTCATTATATTTCTACCGACATTTAATCATCATATTTCGTCCGACATTTACTCAACGTATTTCATTCAGATGCTTATCATATTTGGTCAGACATTTAGTAATAATATTTTTTCAGGCATTTAGTCACCATATTTCGTTCAGGTATTTAGTCATCGAATTTCGTCTAGCATGTAGTAATTCTATTTCGTTGAGGTATTTGGCTATCACATTTCTTTAAACAAGTAAATTTTATTGAGATGTTTAGTCAACCATATTTCGTTCAGGCAATTAATAATTATGTTCCTTCGGGTATTTGGTCATCATATTTCATCGTGGATTTCTGCTGTAGTAATTTTTTTGAAACTGGATTCAGAAAAGTGAAAATAAATTTTTGTTATATCTTATTAATTTGCACATATTTAAAGAAAAATACAATTTCTTCGACAACAAATTTTTCTAAAAGAGAAAATTTCAATGAAGAAAAGGCAACCCCCCCCCCCCCCACACACACACACACACTCACCGCACCACCACCACAAAAAAAGTTATACAAAGCTAAATCAAAATATAAAAACACACACACAAACTACTCCCGTGACCTTAATCAGAGGAAGCGAACCGGTTGCTATGGTTTCTCCACCTCCTTCTTCGTCCATCTCGTCTCCATGGCAGCAGAGACAGCCCTCCTCTGAGACTTCATATTTGTCATCATTAGCCCGATCTGAGAGGGTGAAAGGAAAGGGTTGAAGGTCTGATGTCACCACAGACGGTTTCATTTGGTCAAGCTCCAATCCTTTCGCTCCGTTCCCCACTCTTCTCATCCCCCTTATCTCCATCCTCCCCTCATTTCCCAACCATTATTGAGAGGAGAAAGGGTTCTTGTCCAAACATCAGCCAGAGCAGGATGGAATAGCAGTGGGAACTCAAGGGGTTAGAGAAAAGCAAAAGGGTTATTGAAAGTGTCAGTATACACGGGATCGGTTTCCCCCCATCCCCGCCCCTTTCCCCCCATTTCCCCCTTTTAAGGCTGCCGCATTATACGGTGGGTGTTTTATTATTTGTGAGAGACACTTTACCTTTGCCTGTGCGTGGCATGCAGATGGGGTGATACCAGCAGGACGGGGAAATAATCTCGTTACAGTGCACTAAATTAGAGCGGATTGGATTCTTTCATTGTAACGAGTTTCGTTGCTAAACGAAAATATCGTTATTGAATGAGAAAACTCGAGATCCCTTCGATCCCTCTGGTCCTTATCATTTTTCTTTCTTTTTTTTTTCTGTGGCCTAGAGCTTTTGGCGCTTTTTGAATTTGATGACTTTTAAGCAAGCAATTCGGACATTTCTGATTCAAATTTC
The DNA here is from genome assembly GCA_038380435.1 of Ryuthela nishihirai. Classification (NCBI taxonomy): domain Eukaryota; kingdom Metazoa; phylum Arthropoda; class Arachnida; order Araneae; family Heptathelidae; genus Ryuthela; species Ryuthela nishihirai. Next base: position 45,997,009 of record JAWZYU010000007.1, on the reverse strand, counting down.
TATTTTCCCATCCAGAGATCTTCAATCAAAGTATATCTGGTGTGATTAATATTTATTACAAATGGTGGCGAAAAAAGCTGCTTAACACATTATTTGAACAGTACGCGAGTTCCAGATAAAAGAATGGGTATTTATTTCGTAAATTCGAAGTGTTATTCTACACGAGGTGCATTTGTTTAGTCACAAACGAAAACACCACAAGGTTTGGCCCAACCCGTAGCTCGCCAGACTCGTAATCTAATGGTCTCAGGTTCGAGCCCTCACTATGCCTGCTTTGAGATTTTCTCCCTAACCAGTTCTGATACGGGTAAGAAAGGGAACACCATTGGGGTTGGAAATGTCGCCGTCCGTCGGATAGGATATTAAGCCGTGATTCCGTATCCACGAGAGCCATACCCCTAAAGTAGGGGTTCTCAACGTGGTGTACGCGTACCCCTTGGGAGTACGCGGTAAATTTTTTGGGGGTACGCCGTGAGACCTCAAAAGTTGGTAGATCTAGTAACAAGTCCATTTCACTGATTACCCAGTAAAATGTTTATAATTTTATAAAATTTGTTAAATTGTTCATGTCATTTTTTGTGTTTATCGGCATATGTAATTTATGAATATAAAATTTAATGTGTATATATATATATACGTTTTATTCCCATTGTTATATTATAACTATAGTTTTATCTATCTATACAAGGGGTACGCCAGTTACATACACATTTCCAGGGGGTACGTGAAGCATAAAAGGTTGAGAACCACTGCCGTAAAGAACAGGTTGGATCTCCTTGACGGAAGACCTCTATTCGTCTTATAAAAGCTGCCCAATTAATCCCCCCATTCCCCTTGAGAATCTGGCCTTTTTGTGGCTTGGCCATTTATTCCCTCGTGTTCGGAAAAGTGTCTCTCAGAGTTAAAATAAAAAAAAAGTGTCTCTCAGAATTAAAATAAAAAAGTGTCTCTCAGAGTTAAAATAAAAAAGTGTCTCTCAGAGTTAAAATAAAAAAGTGCCTCTCAGAGTTAAAATAAAAAAGTGTCTCTCTCAGAGTTAAAATAAAAAAGTGTCTCTCAGAGGTAAAATAAAAAGTGTCTCTCAGAGTTAAAATAAGCCCAATCCACACAATTTAATGAGCTATTTTTCTCTTAATAGCGTAATCACGGAAGAGAAATTTTTTCGGGGTGTCCTCAATGTAGAAACGAATGTCGAAATGTAAGTTTCGAGAATAGCTGACTGTTTTCAATAAATAAAGTTTTCTTCATTTTCCAGCGTTAGCATCTTTTAACTGAGGAAATTCGAACAAATGGGAGATTCGGAAAATGGGATTAAGGAAAGTGCAAGTCACAGTTGTCAATGCAAACCATTTGGCCACCGCACTCTTAAAAGACCACCTAGATATCATATTTCTCGCCTAAATAGTTTAAAAATATTAGTTCCAAATTTTATTATTCTCTAACTTTATTTTCCTCTAACTTTAGAAATTCAAACTAATAGATATTTGGAAAATGTTATGGTATTATTTTGTTGGTATCTATCCACACCCAAAAAGAATTTTCCAATTATCTCTAAAAGCGGAAAAAATGCTTCTATACGTATAGAAGATAAAACCAAAAATCGAAACAATAGCTCTTTTTTCTCTCTCTTTGAAAGCAATCTAAATATTAGGGCGGGGGAGGGGGGCAGTACTGAAAGAAAGGGAATGCCTTGATTTAACTGGAACGCCATTCCGATTTTTATTTCTTTTAAGAAATTATTCTCGACAAATCGTTGAATATATATTTCTGCTCTTTGTTCTAATGATCTTCAAAAAACTTTGTTACGAAATGTATATTTATTATTTACTTCTCCGTTTCGACCAATAAAATTCTCCTGGAAGGGAAAGTGATTGACCTTTCCCCCAATCCAGAGCGTCCTTATATTGGGTTGGGTTGTTTTGCCTCTGAGCGGCACTTTTTTGCACACCGTGGGCTAAATGGCCAGGTCACATGGACCCCGAAGGTTGGGGGAGAGGACTCACTGGAACAGCTGTTGGGAGACAGATGGTAGCCTCCCGTCAAGGCCATACAGCGTGTTCTTTAACGTGCACAGGGTATGGCTCTCCCGCACACGGAGCCACGTCTTAACGTCCCATCCGACGGACGGAGGCCTTTCCAAGCCCATCGGTGTCCCCTACTGACCGTGGGCAGGGCGGGGAATTTTGCGGAGATAAATCTCAACGCTGACCTAGCTGGGACTCGAACCTGGGAACTACAGATTACGAGCCTAGCGCGCTACCGACTGAGCCACCCCCGCCCTGCCTTATATTCAAACATCCTTTATAACAATATCAGCTACATGAAGTCCCAATATTTCTTGTTGGAACCAAGTTTCATTTGGTGTTCGTTAAATAAACGCCTTTCTGGTATAAAAATTTTCTCTCCGTTTTAGTGTTTTTTAAAAAAATTCTTAAAATTAAGGTGTAAAAATATATTTTTTTACATTCTTCCATTACAGTTACTAGTATTCTCAAAACGTTGGGGGAGGGGGTAGTGATCCGCCCTGGTATAATATAAAACATCCCTACTGGGTGTTAAAACATCCCTACTGGAATATTAGAAAAAAAATTCTAATATCACGAATACTTCACTGTGAGTAGAGAATATTCCAGAAAGATAGAGTAGTATCATCTAAAATCAAAAACTAAGTAGTATACACCTAAATTCTATTATTTCGTTAATAATTTATCATGAAAGGATTAATTCGATAATATTCTCCACTTTTAACAATATCTGTTCAAACAAACAACTCTCTTACACGAAGAAAGAACCCTACAGAATTTTTTTTACGCGGTGAGATAGTGTTTCAGAGAGACCTAGCCCACGGGCGCAACAACCAGTAGGCGATAGCAGAAAATTTTTGTTACACATCATCAAACCTTGAACCTCTATCGTCCACCTCTTTATACTCCCAACTACTCCCCTCCTCCTCCCCTCTTCCTCCCCTATTTATATGCGGAGGCTCTCTGTAGTCAAAAGCCTCTACTTATTTCGGTCGAGTAGGTTTTTTACTTCACTGTGATTCTGGTACTCTGCATGAAATCGCGACCAGTTCGATTATAAACCACCAAGTGAACCGCAAGACCAGAAAAGTGGAGAGCGATGGATGGGGTGGGAGGGGGGATGAATGGGGTGGATAGCCTCTTTCACCACTTCACAAAAGCCCCAACGTGGTGGTCATAAGAGACTCCATATGTTCAAGCCCCCAACGAAATCCCACCTCGAAAGTTAATCCTCTTTTTTTCCATCCTTAACTCTGTCTCCTCCCCAAACAAGAGTAAGTAGTACTACCACAGACACGACCAACATTTTGCGCCCTTTACTCCTCCCCCTCCCATCCCTTACTTCTTCATTCATTCTGTCTCCCCATCTTTCTATCCTGCTTTTTCTCTTCCTATTTTTTTTTTTCGATTCCCTTCTCTATGTCTCACATGCATGAAGAGAGACTGTGTTGTCGATTTCGTCTTTCACAATCCAGGTGAAGCTATATACCAGACATCCCTACCCTCCGTACCAAAAACTGTCGGAATTTTGGTTGCAGGGAACATCTGTCGTGTATGGGACCGTCACCGTTTGTGGCAAAGTTCTCGCCGGGCGCGTTTTCAAATCCCATTCCGCTCGAAGACGCTCGGTGACGGCGTGATCGCAAGTCGCCGTGAAACACGAGGGAATCTTCACCCCTGGAGTGCCCGCTGCTGCCATTGTGTTCGCTTCTGCATCTCTCTATTGTACGCTGAAATTGACGCTACGCTGCCGTCATGGGGTTCGGTGGGGAGCGTGGGGAGGGGGAATTCGCACCCCGCAGAGTATTAACGCTACCTGGAGCCTTTCTTTGGTAATTATACTGCAGACTGCTTTTGGTGTGGATTCCAGTGCCTCTTTTGCCGATCTTCCTCATTTTGCCACTTATTTTCTCTCTCTCTCTTTTTTTTTGCCCATCACAAATTTCAGATCTGTAACTGTCAATCTCAATAGAGAGCGTTCGAAAAGATTGAATTGCTAGTTTGATAAATTTTCAGCAGATAACAACTTGAATTCAAATCACTTTTCGATTCTTTCCCGGAAATAATAATTAATAAAAAAAAAAGAGCGTAGACATAAAACCGTTTTGTTCCAAGAACGAAAAAAAAAATCATTATTTTTTTAATTCGGATAGATTAACAGCGTAAATGATTACAATTCTTTCTTCTAGAATCTTCTACTGATATCACTTTCCACCGTTAACCCTTTTAGTCCCCATGTACCATACACTGTCATTCATTAATATAAAAAATTGCTAAATAATATACTTCTTCGAAAACTGCTTCCCATATCACAGCGTATAATAATAAATCTACAGTTGATAAAAATATTTTACTTTAGTGTTATTTAGTATTTTTTGAAAATGTTTCCAAATAACAATAATATCGTGCTTCAAACGTTATTAGATTAAGCAAATTAATTCAGAACCGAAAGGATTTAAGGACGCTAAAGGGACCGGGGTTCGAGCCCTTGGTAAGGAACGGATATTGTGTTGTTTTTCTGTTGAGATCCCGTCATCCTCACAGATCACTACTACGGCGTATTAAACTGTGATGCTCCTATCAGACCTCTGTGGCAAACAGCTGTGTGAGGGGATATTTATTTTCATTTCTTTTAAATTTGTAAAATGACAAAATTTTAAACGAATGAAACGAAAATCGAGTTTATGCTAAATATTTGATACTAGCTGAATTACCCGGTGTTGCTCAGGCCTTAATATAATGACTCAGAGTAAAAAGCTTCCAGACGTATTCCGAACGCGTGGACATGCATTTCTAGTATGTCCGCGGTGACGTCATTGGGGGTGGAAGTTTTCTGCTCCCTGTGATTCCTCGGGTATTTGACCGATCGGTCCCAAATTTGGTGGTCCCACTTGCGTCTTTCTGTGTAGAGTTTGAAGATTTGCGTTCCTAGATGCCGTGGGTCGGAATTAAACCAGCCGCAAGTATCCTAAATCTCTGGGGGCGCTGCTGTCTCTTACCTTATGAATGGAGAGTTGAAAGTTATGAATGGAGCAGTATGTTATCGATGGGAAAAGTTTTGAATGGAAGACGTTTCGCACCCAACTTTAGGTTGTGAGCCTAATTTGCTGCAGGGATACAATTCCCTGCAGAATTATGATTGGGATATAATTTTTTCTTGATTTTTATTTTCCTTACCGGCTACGCATGCAGCTAGTCAGTAAGAGGCAAACCATCGCTGTCAATGTAAAAAAAACTCTTGAAAATCACCCCCTATCACCAAACTTGAAATTTCTCGTATAAAGAAATCGTTTACAATATTAGTTTAAAATTTTGGAATTTTCCAACGTTATAGCAGCTATTGAATTTTATTAATTTCCGCTATTTGCGTTTTCTAACAAAAGAAATCCGAGCTAGTGGATCACGAAAAAAGCTTAAATAATATTTCATTAATACCTATACAACACAAAGGGAATTTTTCATTTATCTCTTAAAACAAAAATATTGACCCCCCCCCCCCCCCCTCTTTCTCCCTGGGATAAGGTGCAAATCATTTTAACCAATGTAGGAAGAAGAAAGTATTCCCCTACACAAAGGGCGTAAGGATAATTTAGAAGCTCAATCAGGCTTGTCCTTTTTTCTCATACACACATACAAACACATACACCATCACATAATCATGCCATCCCGGGACTCGAACCCAGACCTCTACAAAGTCACCGCGATACCACTGTGCCACAGAGAGTGTAAAGGTCAAGAGGTTCACATGTGCCTCGGTGACGCAAGTTAAAACTCTTGACCTTCACCCTGTACCCTGAAAGCTTCACATTTCTAGCATAACTGGATCGTTTGATACGTTTGTTTAAAATTTCGATATTTTCCCATCATTAAAGCTGTTGAGAGATTCGGGAAAATAGGAATTTTAATATTTCATCGATACCTATGCAACCAAAGACAATAAGAATTTCTAATTTATCTTTAAAAATAAAAATGTTGAATGTCTACAGAAGGACAGACAGAAATAAATGGGAACATCAGTTTTTTTAAAACTAGTTAAAAAGAGGAGTCATGTGGAACATATTAATAAAAAAGAACTCACATTTCATCAGATTTTATACGAAAGACGAATAATACTGAAATTTCATTGAATAAATGAGAGTTCACATTGAATGTGTTTTTAAACAAAAAAATTAGTTCATATTGAACATATTTTAGCACGAACTAAATCTTTCCATATCTGTGATTGTTTCAATAAATTCTGGTATTTCACATACTTTGTATTCGTTTCATGCGGCGTTTCTAAAGCATTCAAATTCATGGAAGTGTCTAAATACATATTAGAAGACCACTAACGATAAACTTCAGCAATACCATGATCTCTTCAGTTTTCAAAATCTCAGACAAATAAAAAATGTCGGAAATATAAAAATTCAGAGTGAATAAATTATTCGATCTGATAAGTGACATAGGATATATTTATGATAGCGATATTGGCACGGAATAAAAAGTTATTAGCAAAATTAATAAATATCATAACTTTTTACAATAACAAGTTTATAGACAATTTACAATAACAACGACCGAACCCTACTTTTAAGAGCTCACACGGAAAATAGCAACTAGTCATAGAGACATAATGCACCAGAGCAGACTCTCCATCTCAAGCTCCACATCCTTTATAGCATCCGACACTCATCCCCATCTCCGCTCTTTCCATCCTACATCTCATCTACACGTAAACAGAGCATCCACCATCCAATGCTGCAGAGTTGCCCGGACCCAAGATTATCCCCAGTAATATGGGAATGATGGTAGGCCAAGGGCTAGGCAACTAGCCCGTATTACTTGTATACATAGAGGCATGAACCTCCCCTCTGGAGACAAATATACGTCAGAGTGGGGTGGAGGGATCACCTTCACCCTAACATATGACCCCTCGGGCATGCTGGGAGCAATCTCGGGCAGAGCAACATCCCCCCTCCCACCTCTCATCCTCTACGCTTGCATCCCCCCACTTCTTCCCCCCTCCAATCTTCCTTCACCGTAGATGACAAGTAGAAGCCGATCTGACACGTATTAATATAACTTAGCCAGGGTTTGGTGTCCAGTCGGCACGAAACCGTCAGAAGCGTAATTGCCTGCGTGGTTCATTCTGTTGGGAAGCTGTGCTGTTTGTGTCCAGGGAGGATAACAGAAGATGATGATCTTCATCGGCCTAGTTACGTTATGGAAATGAGGGAGAGGAGAGTTGGTTCTGTATTTGGGAGTTGTTTGAGAGGAAACCACTGATGTAATTAATTGGTGGCGAATTTTAACAATGATGATGTTCGAGATTTTGAGAACTACATAAAGAGAGCATCATATTACTGAAGTTTATCGTTTAGTGGTATTCCAACATGATTGGATTATTATTATTATATGAATAGATAGCCACATTTAAAGCTCTCTAACTTTCAAAATAAGATTTTTACGGAAACTTGCAACTACAGATAAATTGAATATTTCAACCAAATAATTCTAAATCTCGATTTTCGACAATATTCGTCGGATGTTTCATGTTATTGAAAATGGAACATTTAACAGCAAAAACTGCTGGTTTTATTCGTTCTGAACACTTCAAAATTGGCAAAAACTGAATTACTAAAAGAATTACTAAATAAATTTCTAAGATTACATTTATTTTAGAAAAATGCTGTTTATTAACAGTTTTTACATGCATTGTGATTAATTCTCTAGGATTATTCTAATGATTAATAATGATCCAATTAACTGTTTCAGCCCCCATATTCTTTAAACGTTAAACGAATATTGCTAAAATATTTAATTCAGATCTTCAATTTATCTCCAGTGATTTTTTCCAGTAAAAAATGCATTCTGAAAGTTATTAAGCTTTGAATTGACTTTCCGTTCGCATTAACATGGACGTGTCCCTGGGTAGAGAATGGTATATCAGGCTTGTAACCTGTTCTAGCATTCAGATTTATCGTCGTTAACCCCGCCCCCCTTCCTCCACCCTGCGTCAGAAAGGGACAGGAGAGATTTGGAAAGGTCGCTGTCTGTTGGAGGGGACGTAAAGCCATAGTTCCGTATGCAACACAGCCATTCCCCGTGCACGTTAAAGAACACGCTGAATGACTTTGACGGGAGGCTACCATTGTCTCATAACAGCTATCCAGTGGGCCCCCTTCCCCTATCGAACTCTGAGACTTTGATTTGTTTTTAATTATTATTACTATTATTTAGCCCGTCGTGTGCCTTAAAGTGCCGCTCAAAATAATCCAACAACAATTCACTGAATTGCTTCAATACTTCTGGTACTATGGTACTATGGTGTAATTGGAAATACATCCTACGTTATTAAATAGTGTTTATGCTTAGTTTTAGACAATATAATGCACATCTATAAGTGTTGGAAATATATAATAAAAAATAAATACCCCCTCAAGCAGCTGCTTGCCACAGAGGTCTGACAGGAGCCTGTCAGTTTATATGCCACAGTAGAAGGTCTGAGAGGACGGCAGGACCTCAGCAGAAAAACGACACAAACAGCCATTGCCTTACCTGGGGCTCGAACCCAGGTCCCGTAGATCAGTAGCCAAGCGCGCTAACCACTCGGCCACGGGACAGCGGAAATATATACTGCTCAAAAATTAGGGACTAATGACAATAAGGGATTTAGCAGATTTACCTGCACAGTAGGGTCTTAAACTCGCTAAAATAAATACACACATATATATATACAGTAGTAGGTGACACACCATACTTTGCAAAATTTTCTTTCACATCAAACTACTTAAGATCGACTCCATACGGTTTTTCCCCTTTTTACGGGAATAGCAGAAAGAATGGGACATAATTGAAGAAACCCTATGATACTCCCTACATCTGTAGCTTTCATTTAAGAATAACTCGTTACATATATACAAAATCTTCATGCAGTCATTGTCTACAGAAGTCCAATCAGGCTGTGCAATTTAGTTTATTATATACGTCTGTCCTGAGTTACAGCTGCTGCATTTAGCCACTGTTGGACAATTCGAGCAAGGTTCTATTTGACATTGTCAAATCGTCTTATCGCATCGTAGGTCTCCAATTTTTCCTGAGGTTTTAAGGGCACTTTCATAACCCTATTCGGCAATCTGCAGCTATGCATACGGAAAAGAATGACCAAACCAAAGCAGGAAGGGGCGAGGGTGGCTCAGTCGGTAGCGCGCCAGGTTCGTAATCTACAGTTTCCAGGTTCGAGTCCCAGCTGGGTCAGCGTTGAGATTTATCTCCGCAAAACTCGTCGCCCTGCCCACGGTCAGTAGGGGACACCGATGGGCTTGGAAAGACCGCCGTCCGTCGGATGGGACGTTAAGCCGTGGCCACGTGTGCGGGAGAGCCATACCTTGTGCACGTTAAAGAATACGATGGGTGGCCTTGACGGGAGGTTACCATTTGTCTCCCAACTGGGACCCACTGGAGTCCCACTGGGGACCCACTGTTCCAGTGGGTCCCCTCCTCCAACCTTCTCTGAGCCTTCGGGGTCCTTGTGACCTGGCCATTTATCCCACGGTTTGCAAAAAAGTGCCGCTCAAAGGTAAAACAACCCAACCCAAACCAAGGCAATCTCTCTCTACACAATATGTTGCTCAAAGGAGGTTGCCTCCTTTTTCTAACCTATTCATTATTTACAGTCAAATGTTATCTAGAAAAGGCCCAAGAAACTGCGTTATCTAGAATCAAAGGCATCAAGTTTCCTATTACTTAAAAAAGGGTCTAAGTTTCACTGTCATGTGCAGCCTATTTTACAGCCTAATTTTAACTTTTAGGTCTATAAGTCTATTTTTCCACACTCTCCCTAAATTCTTAAAAGTCCCAGCAGTAATCTTTGTTGTTCTGTTTATCTCACGCGGCACATCGCCAGTATTTGTTAAAAGCTCCCGAGATAATTAAACTGAAACACTTGCTCAAGAGCGCAACTATTCAAAGCAACTGAAGCCAGAATGAATTTCTGAAATTGAATTTCTGGAATTGAATTCGATGAGGCAAATGGTGACCTGCTGGACCAAATTTCATCATTTTAGTTTTCTCTATGTTTAATTTTCTCTCTAGTTGTTTATGAACAAATCTACTCTATATAGTACTTACTGGTCTCATCAACAACCCTAATCAGAGAATTCGTTTGATCAACCTCATTAGCCAGCAGGGCCAAATCATCCGTGTAATCTAAATATAACTCGTTAAGTTCGGTAATTGTTTACGTATTTCCCCATTTTGAGGAGGAAGGGAAGTGGAAGAAGATTATGGGGCCAAACTGTGGTGAATGATGAAACGAAGCTTTAAACCGAATCCGTGATCTTAGTTCTTCCCCTTTAGGATAAACTCTTCACTCAGTTTTATGAGTGTCGGGACTTTATTTAAGGGTTGAGATAAGAAATATTGGGTGGGGGGGTCGAATTCTTACATTTCTTTAAATTACTACGAGTAGAAACCGTGCAACGAATTCGATGAGCACAGCTCTTACCGTTTAAAAGATATCCCTCCCAGGAGATATTAGGGATCAAAAACATGTTTTTTAAGTTAAGCGATAGTTGTATAACTATTTTCGTTATTCGTTTTCTTTTGAAGGGGAGGGGGTCAAACGGAAAAAATAAACCTTTGAGTCCAACTATACTGAAAGAAGTACGATGAAGGGAAAGCTGCATACCGAGTTCATAGCTCTTACCGTTTAGGAGCAGAGAAATACAGTCGCTCAAAAAAAATATCCGAACAATATTGGTTGATTACAGAATTCAGAAAAAAATATCTGGCAACGATTTTTTTAGAAATTAGTGATCTGGTAACATTAGTGTCACGTGACACGGTTGCCAGATCACTAATCTCTAAAATAATCGTTGCCAGATATTTTTTTTCTGAATTTTGTAATCAACCATAGTGTTCGGATATTCTTTTGAGCGACTGTACAGTCCGATCGACACTGGCTTTTAACAGCTAATGATAAGTCTATGAGATTTCCGAGGAATTCAACTCTTTCCACATCAGCTTTGGTTGATCTCAGCGGGTTAGCACATAGCCGATAATCTTCACCTGGGTAAAGGGTTCATGCAAAGTTTGGTACTTCTAGCTCATCAGTGAGTTCAGTGCATAAGAGGACGGAAAGGCACTCTTCTCTATATATAAGATTATATCCCTTAACAAAATAAACTATTTCTTAGGTTTCCAAATAATGCAGTTTCATATACAGTCGCTCAAAAAAGTATCCGAATGCTATGGTTGATTACAGAATTCAAAAAAAAAAATATCTGGCAACGATTTTTTTAGAAATTAGTGATCTGGTAACCTTTCGGATACTTTTTTGAGCGACTGTACGAGAAAAGTTTTAAGAACGTGACGCTGTTTTACAATATTCCAGTTTTCGTACCTGTTCGAATATTGCTGAAAAATAAAGATTTAGAGCGATTGTATTAAGATCTTGAACTTTACCCTCCAGTGAGATTTTTCGATAAAAAAAAGTTTATGTGAAAGATTACGGAACTCCGATTGTCGCTTTCCACTGGCATATAAATTATCTCCTAATTGATTGGCAGTGCCCATCAGCTCCCCTAGCAAATTATCAGAAAACTTCCAATTAAAAAAAATCGACATGCAAGGGGGAAAAATAGCATCCAGAATATAAAAAGAGTTGTTCAAGTTAAAGAATTTTCTTTCAAGCTTATGAAAATGGGTTGGGTTGTTTTACCTCTGAGCGGCACTTTTTTGCACACCATGGGCTAAATGGCCAGGCCACAAGAACCCCGAAGGCTCAGAGAAGGTTGGGAGAGAGGACCCACTGGAACAGCTGTTGGGAGACAAATGGTAGCCTTCCGTAAGGCCATCCAGCGTATTCTTTAACGTGCACAGGGTATGGCTTTCCCGCACACGGGACCACGGCTTAACGTCCCATCCGACGGACCGCGGCCATTCCAAGCCCCATCGGTGTCCTACTACTGATGGTGGGCAGGGCGGGGAGTTTTGCGGAGATAAATCTCAACGCTGACCAAGCTGGGACTCGAACCTGGGAACTACAGATTACGAGCCTGGCGCGCTACCGACTGAGCCGCCCCTTATGAAAATGCAATGAACAGAAACTAACTTTAAAAAAATGCACTACTTTTAGTATCAGGATTGCTACGAATTATTACTTATTCGTAACGATGCAATAAACAATTCCAGCTTTGGTAACTCTTTAAATACTAATAAATTAATTTCAAATTGAAATTTCTTTCTCTTTAAAATTAAGCAAATATTTTTAAAGTGTAGAGAAAAAATCGTTTTGATTCTGGTTACGATATAAACGCATGATCTCCTGACAGACAGAAGCGTTGTCACTAAGCTACTGACCTCCAATCAAGATTTCATCTATTAATAGCGATGAGCTTAATGCCAATCCAGTAAAAATACTTCAAATGGACAAATATCCTTGAAAAATAAAAATATGGATAAATCTGATCGATACGTTTAGCTTAACTTAGTGTCATTTGCCCTTAAAAACGCTTAATTCAAAGCTGCAGCGCATTGGATGTTCCTTTGCATTGATATATAAAATTGTTAAGAATTAAGGAAGTGTTACGGATTTTTTCCCTATTCCTTCAATTACTTTGTAAAAATAGTCGTAAGGCGAAACTGGATGAAGTTTTGAGAGATTATACTTCATATATATAAAGAATTGCGAGGGTCATAGATTAAATAAATTCCTAGTAATTTCGATAAATACGAAATATATAGACTTCTTTCGAAATCGTGTTCTCCATGTTAGATTAATACTACTGGTCACCAGTGGGAGAGATGGTGGCCACTGATAAGATTTAGGTGCTTCTACAGCTCTTATAAATCAAAGCCAATGACCTCTTAAACACCTGTCAATCGACGTATGTGAGAACTGTGAGAGTATTAATTGCGCATTCTCAATCTCAAGCTACACCACTGATGGGGAGACTCTGGGACTTCTCAATTAATCGCTTTGACAGTTCTCACAGGCCTCAGGATGATTGATACGCCATTCGCCTGTGATCTATGGAAGATACTGAAGGACCATCGCAGTTTCATACCCTCATCGTAGTTCCACAAGTTGCCAATTAACTCTATGCTATTTTTAGTCACATGCACATACACAAAAGTTTGAAGCCTAAGCACCAAGACTGTAACCAAACTATTGAAGATATTTTTTACCCATGAAGTCATCTATCGATAATAGCTGGATAACAAATTTACGGCAGTGACGTAGTAGCTTCAAACAGATATGACTTATGAGACTATTGACGTTTCGATGGCGTTAACTGATCACAGGCTGACTGACGGGTGATTGAATAAAAATTGTGATCTATGAGAATTATCGAAATATTACTTCAATTCTGTCGTCTCATTACCCAGTTGTCACCAATTCTACTCCACTGGAGTAGATCTCTTTTCTGCTTCCTTATTTCCTTTTCACTTTCATTGATACCCATTGTTACTTCCACATTTCATTTTTTCCTCTCCTCTACCCATTCTTGCTTCCGCATTTCATTTTTTTTTACTCTCCTCTACCTATTCTTGCTTCCGTAGTTTATTTTTTACTCTCCCCTACATATTCTTACTTTCGTATTTCATTTCTTTTTACTCTCCTCTACCCATTCTTGCTTCCGTATTTCATTTTTTTTTACTCTCCTCTACCCATTCTTGCTTCCGCATTTCATTTTTTTTACTCTCCTCTCCCCATTCTTGCTTCCTATTTAACTTTTTTTTTACTCTCCTCTCCCCATTCTTGCTTCATTGTTTTCATTTCGTTTCCTCTACACACCATTATGTTCATAATTTACTTTTTCTCTTAGAGTATACATATTTTTGCTTTGCCATTTCTTCCTTGATTCTGCTCTACACCCAATGTAATTCCTTTTCTTTTCGTTTCGCTATATAACCTATTTTGTCCTCATAGTTTCCTTTCTATCCCCACGGTATATGCTGCTCCATCACTTTTTACTAAACTTTCAAACTCATTTTTACTTCCGTATCTTATTTCTTCGCTTCCTCTGCATATCCATTCCTGCATATCCCCAAAAAATCATCTCACTGGGACTAAAGCAGCTAACACTGTGGCGATGAATTTCCCTCTAAGCGCCTTTTCTGTGAAAGCACCTGGAACTGTTCAAGACTGTCTCTCTCCCCCCCCACCTCCACCTACCCCACCCCACCCCCATTTCTCCTCCACCTCTTCTTCCTCCTCCTAGATCTGCTCTCATGGCTCAGGCACAAAGAACAGCGGAGACTCGCCAGAACATTATCACTGCCCGCCGCTGATGCGGTGATGCGTCACCTAGGTAACGGGATTGCAGGAGGCAGACCGCCGCTCGACCTGACACCGCACCGTTCTCGCATTTGTCTTCCCGCAACACCGTTTGTTGACCTCTTTCCGTGCTCTGAGACGGCTAGCAGGAAAAGGAGGAGGAGTCATGGATGGCGGTAGGGATTTCAGGGAAATTCCGTAGGGAATTGGGGAGATGGCTGCCTTCCGCCTGCTCAATCATTAGGGAAGAAAATAGTCGTGAAATTGTCTCCCCGTTTACGATCGTTTCTGAATGTTGTTTATATATTTTTTGATGACTCGACGATGCATCCTTTTAGTTCGTTGCCATAAAATGAATTGCTGCGATTCTGATAATGTCTGAAGACTTCACTGGCCCGAATTCTTTTCATATTTATGGACTCGTTTCTCACGTTTTATTCATTTTTTCGTTCCGTTTGTAGCCTGTAATACTTTTTCGCTCAATTTTTGCCAACGAAGCAATGCTATTAATACTCCCCAATCCCCAACGAAATCTAGTTCCATCAATTTAGTCATTTCACCCTCCCACTTCACAAACGAAATAGGAATAACCCTCCAATTTTAATTCTTGGATTTGCTGAGTTGCGTTCTTTCACTTCTGGGCGATACTTTTCTTCACATGATGGAGTAAATGTCAGATCACAAGGATCCACTGGACAGTTCCTAGGAAGCAAAACAGAAATTTACTTATAATCCTTAACCCTTTGGGATCTTAAACTTAATTGCATTCCTTAACCCTTTGGGATTTTAATACAGACTCAGTCCAGCTTTTTAGCTCATTTTCAAAAAATTAAAAAACGAGATTTTTTTCACTTTGTCGTCTGTCTATAAAACATTGAACTTTTATGTTTTTAGAAATAAATTAAAATTATTTTTGGGTTAGATAGGTAAAGATTAAATATTATGGTTCGCATTTTCCGAATTTCCCGATAGCTTTAATAGCGTCCTATTTCAAAATTGTTGAAAAAGTTTGAAAATTCCCAAATTTAACGACTGTTGCAAACTATCGATTTACGCTGGAGTGTTGAAATTTTGATGGTACAGTGTCAATGCCAAGAAGTTGACATTGGCAGCAATACTTTGCCAGTTACTAGGCAAAAAAACTCTTTACCAGTTAAAAAACGCCTCTTTGTTTTAAAAGATAAATGAAATTTTTTGTTATTTTTGTATAGGTACTAAAATATTATTATTTGTCTTTTGTCAATCATCCATTTCGAATTTTTACTGTTAGAGGGTGCTACAGGCCGAAAATTAAAATTACATTAGCGCCCACTAATGGTGGGATAAAAATTGAAAAAATGCCGAAATTTGAAATTAATATTGCAAACGATATATTTATGTTAGAAATTTGAAAATTTGGTGTTAAAATATGATAAGCAAGAGATTGACATTGGAATCCATGGTTTGCCTCCTTATCCCCCCCCCCCCCCTGGGGAATGGAAAAATGCAACTTTTGGTTTTAAGAGATAAATAAAAAATCTTTCTTCTCAATACAGTAATGATTTGCTGAAAAAAAAAATGGTTTTTGCTCTGTGGGGATACGAGCCCACGTCTCCCAGAAGCATCCCATGCGTAATAACAACTAGAGACTCGCACACTGATCGTTTTCTTCAGCAGTGTGATATATAAGCATTCCTGCATATTTTGTTGATTCGCCACTGGCACCATCTATGTGGGGAATCCGCAACCAAGCTGCCCCATAAGTTGGAAGTAATATTTGTCACTGCGCCATATAAATAATTCAGTAATAAAGCATCACAGGAAATGTCTGCTGCTAAGTAACACTTGAAATAATTTACTGAAAATAAAATGTGGTTTGCTATCCACTCAGGACGATATAAGAATAAAATCACATTTTTTTTAGCAAATTTCGAGTGTTTCTTGTCAACAAGACATTTCTGTGATGCTTTATTTCCGAATTCTTCTAGTGTTTTCTAGGTAGTAATAAAATATTACTCACACTCACAGAAAAAACAACCCATACACTTTGCATTTTAAAGAACACATTGAAGGGCTCTGAGTGGAGTGTTGCATCTGACTGTCCCTTTGAGCACACTGATTTAGCCCATTATGTGCAAAAACATTTCCGCGCAGTGGTAAAACAATCCAAGTTCCAAACACTTAATTCACTTATTAAAAAAAACTAAAATCAACTCACTAACATTAGAGTAAAGAACATTAAAGTATAAGAAAGAAATATAAAAATTGAAAAAAAAGAATACAAACATATAAGAAAAGGGAACAAATCGGATGTTTTCAAATCAAAAAACTAAACATATATAGCGAAGACAATCTCTTTGTGAAAGGCGTTACATTCTCTTCCATGATGTCATACAAAGGAATGATATTTATAGCATTTTTACAGAGAAAAAGCATATCACTTTTCAGAGGATATCTTTCATTCTTCTTTCAACAATGTTGAACATTGGAGTGGCCCTCTTATAATGAGCTATACTATGAATGAGTTTATAGCATTTTTTAAATTGGACATGAGTCTTCACCACTCAAAAATGAATGTTTTTTTAATCGTAATTTTTACAAGATATTAAAAAAAGCCCGTGCAGTCTCTTTTACACGTCTTTGGTAAGTGCAGTATTTCTAATTATATGATACCAGTTGCAGTGTAATAATAATTTTATTGAAACAGAAAAACAGGTCTGTATTTTATAATAACGCATGTGGCGTAGCATGAGTGACAATTGGGGAGACTTTGAGACTGCGGATGACGCTTCGATAGTGTTCTTTCATCATAAATTCACTGACGGGTAATTTAATGGTCATTGATCTGTGATACACGAGAGTTGTCACAAGGCCGAATGCGCCATTTCATAGTATCTTAGGTTGAAACTATACTGATCAGGGCCCCCACATCCTGAAGCGGGCACCCAGGCCAGGATCTTTGGCGGGGCCCCCTACCTACCGCAAAGATTAAGGGCAGCGTGCTGCTCTACAGGATTTTGGATAAAAAAAAGTCAGTTTAAATGATAACACAAAAGTAATATTTATATTTATTAAAAAATATGGATTTACATAATTTTTGATATTATTGTAAGTTTTAATTATCTCAAAGTATATTTTCTAGCTTTGGTCGTTGCAAATTTTCCAATAACTTCAGTAAAATCAACTTGCTTAACTAAATGATTTCGATGCACAAAATTGAATATGAATGGCGATAAATCACAAAGACGAAACAAAAAGTCGGTATGATGAGAGGATAATGTAATGTGCCTAATAAAATAATTAATTTTAGTTGGATGGACAAAACAAAAGTCAATATTTTATAAAGTCGCTTTTTGTCTTCTGTTCATCTCACTTAGCTGGCCGACCCGCCACGCCGCCCCACCCTAATCCCGGGCCCCCAGGCTAGAGCCCTGTCAGCACCCCCCCCCCCCCCCACCTTGTGGGGGCCATGATACTGATGTGGAAACATCATAAACTTCGCAGTTAATGCTTCGACTCTTCTCGTATATCGTAAGTTGACTTAGAGCTACATCTGATACATTTATTGACCAATGATCTTTGAGAATTGTTGCAGCGATAATTAAGTAGTCTCCCTGTCTCTCCTATTCAGTATATTTTGATCTTGGGGTCCTTGTGACATGAAGACAGTGTGAAATTTCAACTTTCGTACTTCGCTTTCTTACCCCATCTTTGAGAAGCTTCAAATATTATTATTGCTTTAATCATGTTTTACCGGCATTGTTCCGTAAAACTTATATCTGAACCTATGCATATGTACGAAAGAAAATAAAAGTAAAAAATTTACGCTTCCTGCACAAAAAATTCTCCTGTTATGCCAATAGAAAGTAATATTAGAAATTCAATATCTTGAATAATAAATTTTTTACAGAAATGGAAATAAAATAAAGATCTAAATGAAGTCTATCCAAATCTTGAATAAAGACAATATTCATTCATCATCATCATCATCATCATCATCCTCAAGCAGCCATGGGCTACTGAGGTCCAACCAGATCGTGTAATTTAGTTCTCTGTCTGTCCTGAGCTACATCTGATGCATCTGCCACTGCACATCAATTCTAATAAGGTCCTGTTTGACATTGTCTGCCCACCGCATCCTAGGTCTCCCCCTCTTTCTGTGGCCTTTAGGCACACTGTTCATAACCCTATTCGACAATCTTTAATTATCCATACGGGCAACATAGCCATATGGATAATTATAGTAATAAAAGGAGTCTCTCTTTGCACAATATGCTGCTTAAAGGAGGTTGCCGACTCCTGTGCCTAGCCTCATCATTAGTTACAAAGCTGAACAACATAATGCCCAAGATACTGCGTAAGCATCTACAATCAAAAGCATCTAGTTTCCTGTTATCTTGTTTACAAAGCGTCCAAGTTTCACTACCATAACAAACCCTAGAAAAAACCAAACTATTATACAGTCTAATTTTAGTCTTTAGGTGTATACGCCTATTTCTCCACGCTCTCCATAGATTCTTAAAAGTCCCGGCATCAATCCCTATTCGTCTGTTAATCTCATGCCGCACATCACCATTATCAGTTACATAGCTCCCAAGATAATTAAATTGTGACACCTGCTCAAGACTGCAACCATTCAGATTAACTGAATCACAACCTGCCTGACCAATTTTCATCACTTTAGTTTTCTCTTTGTTTATAACCAAACCTACTCTACTACCAGTTTCATCAACAGCTCGAATGAATGAGTTCATCTCATCAACATCATTTGCCAAAAGGGTTAAATCATCAGCATAATCTAAATCAGAAATTTTCGCATCTCCAGTCCATTTAAGGCCAAAATCTTTCCCTTGAAGTAAATTTCGCATAACATAATCAATAACCAAGCTAAATAGAAAAGAAGACAAAATGCACCCTTGTCGAACACCAGAAGTAATGCTAAACCAATTGCTACAAGACTTACCAACTCTCACACACGACTCAGTGTTATTATAGAGAGCTTTCATAATGTTAACTAACTTGTCTGGTATACCATATGATCTCACAATCAACCACAAATTATGACGATCAACAAAGTCGAAAGCCTTTTTGAAATCAACAAAGCTAACAACCAAAGGTTTCTAAAACTCTAAACATTTCTCAAGAATCTGCCCGAGTGAAAATATCTGATCCACACATCCCCTACCATTTCTGAATCCACATTACGCAATTGTCTGTCAACAGGATTCTTAATACTATTAAGCACAATCATGCAAAGAACTTTTCCTGGAACAGAGAATCGGCTGATACCCCTATAGTTATCACAAGAACTGCGATCACTGTTTTTGAAAATTGAGATAATAATAGCTCTGGTAAAATCCTTAGGAATCATGCCTTTTCATAAAAGATAATCAAAATTTCAATCATTCCTGTGGTAACTGAAACATTTTCAGCTCTAAGCATTTCCATAGTAATTTCATCTATCCTTGGGGATTTATGTAGTTTAAGTTTAAAAATAGCCAAAATAACTTCAGATTGGGTTATAGGGCCAACATTAATGCCAGTAATGCATCTATCATCATTAGAAACAATGGGAGTAGAACTAACCACATTGTTTAGAACATCACTGGAATGCTCAGCTCATCTAGCCATGACAGAATCCTTACCTTCTATAACCTTACCTTGTTTATCCTTCAATCCCTGTATACCTGTCTGTTTTCTACCACACAAAACATTAACTATCTGGTACAACTCTCTGCTGTTGTGCTGTCTAACTGCTTCCTCAGCTTTGTCAGCCAAGCCAAAGATTCTTATCAGCAGCTAACTGATCTTTTACATGTTATTAAGCTCTCTATAATGCTTTCTATTAGAACTAGTAAGGTACTGATTAAGTATAGTAGGTACTGATTAAGGTCATTCCTGCAGTTCCTTCTTTCTGAAATAAGCTCAAGTGCCTTATCACTCAAATAATTCTGCCTCCTCTGCTCCAGGCGCAATATAGCCTTAGTTGCTGTTGCGCCAATAAACCCCAAACAACCAACATCCTCTGCTCCTGTTTTCCTAAAAGAGTTGACAACAGGCCCTCGAGTAGTTAAACCTCAGTTCACGATTGTTCTTTATTGAATAGGTGTGAATAATTTTCTCATTGAATGAGAGAATATTTTTCTCACGTTTTATAATTTGCCGACACACTGAGTACAGATTCAAAACTATAGAGCCATTATCTTACGAAGTAGCTACACAGTAGCATCTTGATTTCTTGAAATACACAAAAAAATGCTAAAATTAATTTGTAACATCGCAATGTTATAAATTAATACTTTTGAGCCTTATGTGCCAAATTTAGAGTTGTGGTCTTGTGCTTCAAAAATGTGACAATGGCAAAAATTCAAATGTATATTTCCATTTTCATAGAGGTCAGGGAGTGTCTAAAGTGTCATGCGGCTATCCAGTGTTTAAGAGCTGAACAATCTCGATTTAAAATATTAGTTTACAATTCTGTCATTTTCCAACGTTAGTCTTTCTAACGGTAGAGTTTCAAGCTAAACGAAGATGCAGACAATGCGAACAGTAATATTTATATTAGTATCTATCCAACCGAGAAAAGAATTTTTCATTTATACCTTAAAAGGAAAAGTTGAATGCATATGTGCCGATACAGAACAAAGCGAAAATAATAGCTCGATAACTTTTTTTTTTCCGGAGTACCAGCTAAAAATGAATAACAAAAGGAAAATAAAAGAGAAGTCATATTAAAACCAATGAGGAAAAGAAACATTAAATAAATGTTTACACACCATCAAAAATGGCAATTAGGAAGCAAAGCAATAATATATATAGTGTAATTCTTTTATCCATTTACAATCCTCTCCGAAAATTCTTCAAAAACCAACATCGTGAACCATCTCCATCTTAACTTACTGAAGTAGAAAAACCACTTGATCAATGCCTCCCTAAAAACCGAAGCAATGTGACCCGGCCAAACAAAGTAAATAATCTTTGTTGTCCCCCCCTAACCAACACACACACCCCAGACATCCCCACCATCTACGGAGTCACTTCCCAGATGCCTAGCTTCTACTTCTCTCCTCTTAGCATCATCCACTGTTGCTCCAGAGCTTCCCTCTCTTTTCCTTTGCGCCGCCTCTCACACGAACCGTAACCATTTTTCACCGCGAAGCCATCGACGAGATGAAGTTATAAATGACTGCCTCGAACCCAGAGAGCGGGAGGAATCTTTCAGGCTGCCGGGGTCCGAGGCTACATTACCCTATTGGCTCAAATGACCATAAAACATTGAATAGAAGATTTACTCACTCAGCGACCCTGTCCCCTGGGCCGCAGTGCACCCTGGGATTAGATCCGCCCCTGTTTATGGCGGGAGGCGACCCGTCCCGACTCGAGGCTATTTATTTTCTGCCCAGACAGGGATTTTCATCCAGCAGATAAGAGGAGCCTGTCCCGTGTCACAGCCACGACAGCGGTAATCTCCCGCTTCGCTGGCGCAGGAACGCACCCTGACCTTCCCGACGCCAGTGCAACAGCAGCTAGTGTCGGTGCCAACATGGCCGACGTGACAGGTCCGCCATATGTCACTAGTGAAAGGCCTAACGGATATTCGGGTGATTGGAGACACATCTATTCCCCTTTTCCTCTTCCTCCTGCTACTCCCTCCTCTAGCTGCTCTTCTGCCACTCTCATCTCTCCATAACTCTTCATCCACTCTTCGCTCTTCTTGCAGTTGAGGCACAGCTATACACAAATACATGATGAGGATGGTATAGAAGAAAGGATCGTCATGCACTTCTACAATCGCTTACCTGTAAAGAAGCTCCAACCCCTCTCTTTCTTTTAACTTCTTCACTTTCCCTGATCTTGGTGTTAGCGTTGTTCGTAGCGGGCTTTCAACTGTCAGCTTGCTTTGCGAATAAGGAACTTTAAAATCTTCCTGGCGAACAGAAAATATTCACACACACACACTATATTACCAAAAGTGATTCGACACTTCCATGTTATTTAAAAGGAAAGTCACAATCAAAGCTCACTAACTTTAGAAATAAGCTATTTAAGAGAAAATGACAGTGATCATCTCACTATTTTTTTCTGAATTTCGATTTTCGACAATATTCTTTTAATGTTTAAAGTGCTAGATGGGCTGAAACATTTAACATAAGAATTTATTTGGCCATAAGAATTTATTTGGCCATAAGAATTTATTCTTAAAGTTAATTAAAGCACATTAAATGTTACAACAAATCGTTTTTTAAAATAAAATTCTATAAATTTGTGTAATGTTACTTTCAGTTTTGGTTAATTTTGAAGCGTTTAGGACAATTATAACAGAAGGGTCTGTCGTTAAATGCTCCAACTGTAATAACTCTTTAAACACTGTGGCTGAGTAGTTAGCGAGCTTAGCTACTGATCAAAGGGGTCTCGGTTCGAGTCTCGGGTAAGGCATGGCAGTTTCTTTCTGTTGCCTTTCTACTGATGTCTCTTAGACTGTCTCTATGATGCATTACACAAACAGTCTCCTGTCAAACCTCTGTAGCAAGCTACGGTTTGATAAAATAAATCCTCTCCTCAAACAGGAGCCTGTCAGTTTATATGCCATAGTAGGGGTCTGTGAGGATGGCAGGACTCAGCAGAAAGACAACATATCCATGCCTTACTCGGGACTCGAACCCAGGTCCCTTAGACAAGCGCGCTAACCACTCGACTACGGGACGGCACGGTTTGAGGAGTAGTAATTGAAAATTCAGATTTATAGAGATTTGAATAAAATATCAATTTATCTACAATGACATTTTTTTCTCGTAAAATTATTTTCAAGTTTAGGATGTTACGAATGTGGCTTTTCAATCAAATAATATGGAAATGTCCAAATACTTTAAGTGATATAGTGCAGATATAATCAGTATACTATACCATGGCAGATATGAAACGAGAATATTTTCTGGAGGATAACATAAATTGGAGGAACGGTAATATAATGTAGATACAATTATGCAACTAGTATAGTCGCTCAAAAAAGTATCCGAACACTATGGTTGATTACAGAATTGAGAAAAAAATATGGCAACGATTTTTTTAGAAATTAGTGATCTGGCAACCTTCGTGTACGCACAGTCGCTCAAAAAAAAATATCCGAACACTATGGTTGATTACAGAATTCAGAAAAAATATCTGGCAACGATTTTTTTACAAATTAGTAATCTGGCAACCTTCGTGTACGTACAGTCGCTCAAAAAATATCCGAAAAAAATGTCATGTGACACGAAGGTTGCCAGATCACTAATATCTAAAAAAATCGTTGCCAGATATTTTTTCTGAATTCTGTAATCAACCATAGTATTCGGATATTTTTTTGAGCGACTGTACAATTAAGCGACATATCGCCCCGGACGAACATAGAATGCTGGTTTTCAAAAAGAATGAATTTTGCATCCTCTGACGGTGAAATTTCGAAGTAGGGAATAATTCGGGAAATGTAAATAAAATAGTACCTATCCAAAAAGAATTTTTCCCTTATCTCTTAAAAATTGTGGTTTACCACACCCTCGGAGTAAAGAGGCAATTTGCTGATATCAGTATAAACCCTAAACCACATTGTATCACCGAGGAAGGATCGTAACCTGATGATCCCATCTTCTAGTCCGAATTGTTCAATTAAGATTTTTCTCGACTAACCTCCTCTTTGTCCTGAGCGTGAAAGGGAACACCGATGGGCTTGGAAAGGCAGCCGAGTATCAGATGGGATGTTAAGCTCTGGCACGTCTACAGTGTGGGTTGGGTTGTTTTACCTCTGAGCGGCACTTTTTTGCACAGAATGAACTAAATGGCCAGGTCTCAAGGACCCCGAAGGCTCGGAGAAGGTTGGGGGAGGGGACCCACTGGAACAACTGTTAGGAGACAGATGGTAGCCTCCCGTCAAGGCCATCCAGTGCACAGAGTATGGCTCTCCCGCACACGGAGCCACGGCTTAACCTTCCATCCGATGGACGGCAGCCTTTCCAAGCCCATCGGTGTCCCATACTGACCGTGGGCAGGCGGAGAATTTTGAGGAGATAAATCTGAACGCTGATCCAGCTGGGACTCGAACTTGGGAACTACAGATTACGAGCCTGGCGCGCTACCAACTGAGTCACCCTCGCCCCTTTGTAGTATTGAGAAATGACCATTTAACGAACTATCTATCTATCAGGAAAAATATCAAAAATAATCCAAATGGTCAACGAAATTTTCGACCTGTCCATAATTCGCATATTTGATAAGATATTCCAATAATGTAAAGCAGACCAATTATTTACAAGAGAATGGAGCATATGGAGCTGAAAGCCGTTTTTTCAAATATCTTTATTGGTTCAGGATTCAGAATTAATCAAATACTATTCTGCTTATTTGCATACTGTTGAGATGTTGGTCTCGATAAATTTCTTTTTGCTAATTTTCGAATATTTTAGTTCATTCTTTAGCTTCAGATGTATTGTTATATAAAGAATCTATCTACTAAAAATCGGTGTGATTGAGGCAATCGTTTTAGTGGTGGAGAGGGTTGGCTCAAACGAAAATGAACACGACTCAGAGTTGGATGTTCCCAGTTCGAGTCATCTGCGTATACCGATGGCCTTGGAAAGGCTTGGGTTTAAGCTGTGATCCCTTTTATGAGATAGATATATTCAGAACATATTAAGACCAATCTTTTCTTATGTCTTGGGAATTGACCATTTAGCCCACTCCAAAACGAAAGACATAAAACAACAATCATTTTAATTATTTTGGAAAAAACAAAAAATATACAAATGAACAGAATCAGAGATCATCCTCAAGTTTCGATGATAAAATTAGCAATGTCCTGTTACAATTTCAAAAATATTGCCTGCAGTATGGGGCGAGGGTGGCTCAGTCGGTAGCGTCCCAGGCTCGTAATCTGTAGTTCCCAGGTTCGAGTCCCAGCTGGGTCAGCTTTGAGACTTATCTCCGCAAAACTCCTCGCCCTGCTCACGGTCAGTAGGGGACACCGATGGACTTGGGAAAGGCCGTCGTCCGTCGATGGGACATTAAGCCGTGGCTCCGTGTGCGGGAGAGCCATACCCTGTGCACGTTAAAGAACACACTGGATGGCCTTGACGGGTGGCTACCATCTGTCTCCCAACAGCTGCTCCAGTGGGTCCCCTCCCCCAACCTTCTCTGAGCCTTCGGGGTCCTTGTGACCTGGCCATTTAGCCCATGGTGTGCAAAAACGTGCCGCTTAGAGATGAAACAACCCAAATCCCTGCAGTACAAAGAAATACACAAACATTCGCAAGAAATAACAAGAAAACAGAAATCAGAATCTGCTGGAAATCGCTTCACTTCAGAAAAAAAAATGTCAAAAATTTACAACATTCAAATAATTATTGCCTATTATTTATACGAAGGTACGCACTAATCGCATTCTCTTATCTTTTAGACAAACATTATTAATTTATCTAAAGAGCAGAAAACCTTATCTACCGAAAGAAAGTCAATACCATCACCCTTATTATAATGTGCACTGTGGCATGAACGATAAAAATCCGAGTTGATTATAAATGTTTCCCAAAATACACTCAAGAAGCACATCATCGAATCATCTGTCAGTACGAATTCCCTCGACCTGGCTGTCACACTATCGGGGCACGGGTGGTGGCGGGGGAGACAGCAGTGACGTAACACCTAGGCCATCACTTCGCATGACTGTTGTTTTGTCGGAGGGGGAGGGCCCTTACGGCGCCTTGAGTTTAAGACTCTCCAGAAAAAGCCCACCCAGGTTGATCTCGAAATTGTTTTTCTTCGGGCTGCCGTTCTCCCGCCTTGCCAGATGCCGACCAATTAGGGGGTCTGCCGACTGGTGACGTCACTCTCTCGCCCGCACTTGGTGGTGGGGGGAGAAAGGGAAAGTGGGGGAGGAAGAAAATAGTCTGCACTCTGTCGATTTAAATCATGACAGTAAACTCTGGTATTGGGAGAAAGTAGGCGTCTGTGATGCTACAAAAGGGGGTTATTTTTCTTGTTGGTCTAAATACAGTAATGTTTTATTTGTTCTTTTACGTCTTATTACAACAACTAAATTGCAATATTCCTCTTGGCATTTTAGGAATGAAATTTAAATGAAAATGTAAAGAAAGCAAAAAAAAAAAAATCATGATTTCAAATCCAAAGGGCGTTTATGCTCATCGTGTCTCGGAAACAAATGAAATAAGTTTATATATGTTTGGAGTTATATATGTTCAACATTATGTTGATTAGGATACTTGATAAAATAAGATAAATATAATAAGATTGATAAAATAAGTTATATATGTTCAACATTCTGTTGATTAGGATCTCCTTTTGCACATGGCAGAACGTTAACAACAGTTAGGTAGACTATGAGACTGCGCAGTTAACGCTTCTACACTTCTCACGATCATAAGTGACAGACCTTCAATCACCTGCCTATCAGCCTATGAGTTATTAGAGTGTCGACTACATAGTTTCAAAGTCTCCCCTCAGTGAGAACTGTAGGAGCATCAACTGCGCATCTCATAATCTCTGCTGCAAATCACGCTAAGTACCTTGATTTCGAATTATTTCACTTTTTTTTTCACTTTTATGTGTCAAAGCCGTCCCGTGGCCGAGTGGTTAGCGCGCTTGGCTACTGATCTACGGGACCTGGGTTCGAGCCCCGGGTAAGGCATGGATATTCGTGTTGTTTTCTGCTGAGCTCCTGCCATCCTCTCAGATCTTCTACTGTGGCATATAAACTGACATGCTCCTGTCAGACCTCTGTGGCAAGCAGCTGCTTGAGGGGGTATTTATTTATTTTTATTTATGTGTCAAATGAGTATTATTTATTTAATCATTTAATAGTCTTTGGTTCCGTGTAGTATTTTGTTTTGGTAGCGTGGCATGAAAAAATTGAAGGGAAACATACCCCCCCCCCCCCTCCCTTTGAAATTGCTAGTAAAGGTAATGGACGCAAAGATATTATTTTCTCAAGATCTCCAAAATGGAGGGAGATATACCGCAATGGAAATCCAGTCTCTTCCCCACCCCTCTTTTTCTTTTTTCCGGCTTGATTTCGACTTCCCGCCCTACCTCTATTTTTTTTTTAGGGTTTTACATCCGGGTCTATTCGGAGTAAATCATATTCGATATCTCCACTGATTGAGTATTTAGAATCAGCAAATATTATGGCGGTTACATAAATAAAAAAAAAATAATAAATACCCCCTCAAGCAGCTGCTTGCCACAGAGGTCTGACAGGAGCCTGTCAGTTTATATGCCACAGTAGAAGATCTGAGAGGATGGCAGGACCTCAGCAGAAAACAACACAAACCTCCATGCCTTACCCGGGGCTCGAACCCAGGTCCCGTAGATCAGTAGCCAAGCGCGCTAACCACTACTGCTGAGATTAAAGAAGAGTCAAATTTTTTTATATGAAGAATGAAATTTAGCAATGCGAAGTTCCAATCTGTATTAATTCAAGTATAAATTTTTAAAGCCTTGATGGCTATTTATTTAAAAGAGCTAATAATATTTAAATTATTTTACAACATTTTACTGAACTTTGTTTTTACCCTAATTAACGTATCTTCAAGTTCATGACATATACTTTTATACTATAAAAAAATATGGAACAGAAAACCTAACAGGTCAGGGTTGGGTTGTTTTACCTCTGAGCGGCACTTTTTTGCACACCATGGGCTAAATGGCCAGGTCACATGGACCCCGAAGGCTCAGGGAAGGTTGGGGGAGGGGACCCACTGGAACAGCTGTTGGGAGACAGATGGTAGCCTCCCGTCAAGGCCATCCAGCATGTTCTTTAACGTGCACAGGGTATGGCTCTCCCGTATACGGGGCCACGGCTTAACGTCCCATCCGACGGACGGCGGCCTCTCCAAGCCCATCGGTGTCCCCTACTGACCGTGGGCAGGGCGGGTAATTTTTGCGGAGATAAATCTCAACGCTGACCCAGTTGGGACTCGAACCTGGGAACTACAGATTACGAGCCTGGCGCGCTACTGACTGAGCCACCCCCGCCCATAACACGGTCAAAAGACCAAATTTAATATGAACAAACAAGCAAATAATTTTTATTGAAATAAAAGATCATTGCATTTTCGTTAGGGACATAAATATCTACCATAAAGCAAACTCTGATAGATAACTTCAGAATTGCAATCAGAATCAAAAAAGAATATTTTGCAATGTTTTCTTTTTGTCACTGAATGCATAATCTATCAGAAATAACGTTAACACTCTTACCAATACACTTCTCAAAGTCAGCATTCCGGCAACAGAAAGCATCATGCTCTGTACATTAAATATCTAAGAGAGCACTTTCCCACTTTCTTTTAATTATCAACAGAAAGCGAAATTTCAGCTCTATAAAGTTTGTGAAACTAGTATTGACAATATCAACATGTTTCCTCGCTAACTCAGTCGGCGATTGAATCCCTCGAAAGACAAACGATACAGTAAACACATTCTGCGTGTGGCCACCAAAGCATTGCAAAACTTATAAATAAATATTTAAATTTCCATTTCAAGACTGAATGTTTTCAGATTCATGCCAACGTTAAGCTCCAAGTTGGGAGTTGTCTGCCTGCTTCATTAACGTAATGAACAGAGTCGAGTTGTTAACTAATTATTTCTTTCTGATTCGTCTGCGTAGGAAATGGCCAAATGGTTAATAAGCCGGTCTTTCAGCTGTAGAACAAAGAATGTTTGGTACCAACAGCATATGAAGAGGTATTTTACAATTTCAGCCGTAGGAGAAATATGGATTGGATTACAGTTATCATCTAGGAGAAATTTTTTTGTGCATAAAGGACTGAATGATTAAGGTGAAAACCCTGATGCTCAAAACAAAACAGAGGATAGAAATTGGAGACGTATTAAATAGCAATTGGGTACCTCGTGTAAAAGCAATCCGGTGTGGTTTTAACACACATGACACGCCTGAACACACGCAAACTTATTGTCTTCCTCACCAGGGTGTAAAAAAGGGCATCAATGAAAATCTTAGATCATAAGCCTAACATACATTTTGCTCAATACCGCAAAAGATATAAATAATGTTAGAGCAGATTCTATTTTCCGCCTTTACAATTTAACCGTGGTTTAATATTCATATTGCAATTCAAATTTCAGGTTAATTCTAATAGCCGAGATGTTATTAACCGGCATCTACCACATTTTGCTATTAATACATTGATTGAATTCCCAGTTCGGTTATTTTTATGTCTAAGTTGCAAGGGTTCCAAGGTATCAGAGATGTTGGAGAAGGAGATCTAAATGAACAGTTGCTTAGAAACAGCCTCTTAGATAAACTATCAAGGTCATCATAACGTTCTTAACTTGCACAGGTTGTGCCTGTCTCCTGCACAACACGGTTCACGGTTTAACGTTTCACTCGACGGACGGCGGTCTTTTCAAGCATGTGTTCCCTTTCATACCAAGGGCAGAGTGAGAGTTAGCAGAAAAAATATCAACTTAGACACAGTTGATACTCGAACCTTGGAACACCAGTTTACGAGCAAGGCGTGCTATCGACTCACTGATCTAACCTCCCTCCACTGAAATCGCTGAACAACAAACTATACACACTAAGACTCATGATATCTCCGCAAAACTCCCCACCCTGCCCACGGTCAGTAGGGGACAACGATGGGCTTGGAAAGGCCGCCGTTCGTCGGATGGGACGTTAAACCGTGGCCCGTGTGCGGGAAAGCCATACCCTGTGCACGTTAAAGAACACGCTGGATGGCCTTGACGGGAAGATACCATCTGTCTCCCAACAGCTGTTCCAGTGGGTCCTTTCCCCCAATCTTCTCTGAGCCTTCGGGGTCCTTGTGACCTGGCCGTGTAGCCCATTGTGTGCAAAAAAGTGTCGCTCATAGGTAAAACAACTCAACTCAACTAAGACTCCTAAAGCAAAATAAAACTCAAAGCTAAATAAATTTAGATGATTTTTGGATGATCTTTGCTACTTATCCTTCCCTTACCATGCACGAACCAAGGTTTACTACATTTCTTGGTATGAGTAAGCTAACATTCTGATACGAAAAAAATTATTCTCTGACATTCCTAGTTTGTTGCGTAAACAAAGCGAGAATAACACTTAAACAATAAAACTTACACAAATAACACTTAAACAATAATAACTTCAATACCACTTTTGATAAACATGAAACGACATCCCCATCAATTAAACAGTAGTCTGCGAAATCAGTACGGTACAGCCCTTCATGAATGCTGCGTTATGACCTGAATAAATCATCTCTTGTTATCTCTGCTTTTACATAGGCTGAGGAGTGGGCGTGGTAACTTCGTTGCGTTTACCACAAGATGGGCAAGTCTATCATCCCGATTCCGCATCTTTAGCAGTCACCTCACGTGTGAGCAGAGGTCTCCTCCCTCTCCATCCTGAGCATCATCCTCAACGTTTTTTTTTTTGGCCTGTTTTGCGAACTCTGCCATTTCTCAATGGCTTGCCCCAAGGGAATCACAACCAGTGCTATGTCATTCCGATGCTGGTCATAAACTTAAGCAATATAATATGACCAAATAAAAAGGTGCAGTCGTAATGTTATGCTGAATCATCGGTCAAAGCAATAAAACAACCATTCTTCATTATGAACATCCGCCTTGATATGTAACTCCTTTGAGAGAGGCATTCTTTGAGAAGAGGGAAGTAATAGTTTTAATGTTTTTGCTGGGTGGAGTTGTTAGGATCTGGAGGAGTAACTAGATCTTAGGGAAAGGATGGTAGAGTCGTTATCAATTGCATTAAATGGATTTATTTATAACTCTGATAAGGTCTCTTTTTATTTATTTCTTTTCAAGCAGTATTTGTAAGTGGCTTTTTTATAACAGTTTTACAGTTATATACTGGTTTCCATAAATTAAGAAAGCTCCCCATATTAAGTCAATGGGAAGCTAACGTCAAAGCTCTATAACTTCTAAAATAAGCTTTTTTGTTTTCAAAAATGTGATTTCAGATATAGATCTCGATCAGATAAATCAATATCTGGATTTTTAACAATATTCGTGCAGTATTTAATGAGTTAAAGAAGTTTGAATATTTAACAACAGCAATGCTAGTCTTAAGAAACTTAGAGAAAACTGAAGAATAGTGAAAGAATTATTTACACAAAGTTCTAAAATACAAACTAATTTAATTAAACACTTTGATACAATACTTATTACTAAGTTTTAATTAACTTCTGAAGTCAATTTTAGTGGCTGGCATTGTAATCGCTAAATATTAAAACTTCCATAACTCATTAAATACTGAACGAATATTGTTGAAAATCGAGATATTGATTTATTTGATTGAGATCTTTATCTGCAATCACATTTTCCAAAAGAGAAAAACTTATTTTAGAAGTTATAGAGCTTTGACGTTAGCTTCCCATTGACTTAACATAGGGATTTTCCTTAATTTATGGAGACCGGTGTATATTCGAACTCGTCTGTCAGTCATAACCACTTGCACAGTCGCTCAAAAAAATATTCGAACACTATGGTTGATTACAGAATTCAGAAAAAGTATCAGGCAACGTTTTTTTTTAAGAAATTAGTGATCTGGCAACCTTCGTGTCACGTGACACGAAGGTTGCCAGATCACTAATTTCTAAAAAAATCTTTGCCAGATACTTTTTCTTAATTCTGTAATCAACCATAGTGTTCGGATATTTTTTTGAGCGACTGTACACTATGTTATCAAAGTACTGGAACACTTCTATGTTTTGTGAATGAAAAGGCATTCAAATTTTTTAAACTTTGGAAATAAGATTTTTACGAAAAAACGTCATTGGAGATAAATCTCATTCAAATTTAACTAAATCTTGATTTTTGTACAATATATATTCAATATTTTTAGAATCATTAATGTTGAAGCACTTGTTAGCAGTGTGCAAGTCATAAGAATTTAGCTCAAAAATTAATTAAAACACAAATAAACCTGTTGTAACAAATTGTTCGCTGAAGTAAACATAATTTTAAAAGTCTATGAAATGATTCCTCCAGTTTTCGTCAATTTTTAAAAAAAAATGATTAATGACGAGCTTAACAGCGGCGTTTGCTATTAAATATTAACAGTTTTAATGCCTCTTTAAATATTAAACATTGTTGAAAGTCGTAATTCAGAGATTTGAGTTAGGTCTTCGATTTCTCGCCGGTAAAAATTCTTCTGTAAAAAGCTTCTTTTCAGAGTTAGGAGCTTTGAATGTGGCTTTTTATTTCCATCACATAGAAGTGTCCAAATACTTTTGGTAATGTGGTGTCTATCAAACGA
Source organism: Ryuthela nishihirai (assembly GCA_038380435.1). Taxonomy (NCBI): domain Eukaryota; kingdom Metazoa; phylum Arthropoda; class Arachnida; order Araneae; family Heptathelidae; genus Ryuthela; species Ryuthela nishihirai. The sequence continues at coordinate 45,964,458 of JAWZYU010000007.1, read as the reverse complement.
TAGCTAATTATGTGATTATTGAATTTTCACCACCAAAGATTCTTTATCAGAAATAATCGCCCAAACAACACAACCAATGAACAATTAGTAAATAAAACTGCATATATTTTGATATTCTTTCATTTTAAATCATATGTATATATATATATTTCATTACGCCGTTAATTTCACTTAATACTGGCTAAATAGACTAGTCGATAAGGCATTAATAAACAAGTGACTCCAAAATTATTCAAAAAAAATAAATAAAAATGACTTTTTAAGCAACCCATTCAATACGGAGGTGCGACAGCAACTTGTCAACATAATGCGCCAAAGAGACTGTGAGGAAGGCGAGACCTGAGCAGTAAGAAAATCATACATCGGAAAATGACTCAAATCCAGATCCCTTTATTTAGTTAACTGCTTGACTACACCCACTTTTTAGTCAGTCTTATGACTGCCCAGTGGGGTAGCATAAGCAGCAATTAAGGCACTAAGACTGCGGAGTTGACACCATGAGAGTTCTGACAGATCAATCAATGATTTGCAATCACCTGTAAATCAATCTATAATCTGTTCTGTCAGAAATGGCCAAGTGTCAACTTCAATCTCATAGTCTCCCCACCATCAGTGGCTTAGCGTTATAGTGGGGAGACTCCAATACTGCGTACTTGACACTTCGACAGTTCTCAAAGACAATGACTTATCCATCACCTATCTATCAGTCATAGAACTCTAATAACCATCAAAGCATCAATTGCACAGTCTCATAGTTTCCCCATAGTCTCCCCGTGAATTGCCACGACATCGAGGCTGATTATATATTGAAATCTGTATTGATATTAATCATAGCTGATTTGAATTGCAATTCGCGAAACGCTTTTAACGTTCTGCTTTCTTAGAAACTGATTGTAAGAATTTCTGATCATGACTGTCGATACTTCCTGAATTGCGCATGATCACGTAAGTGAAGCGATGTCGACCAATCGCTGTTCAAGGCCCCCAAGGTATTGATCTAGTGTGAGAGTTGTTTGTTTACGACTATAAGGCGTGAGCCACTGCAATCCTTTCTCCCGAAAGGCTCTGCAGCTTCATCGTCTTGTTGCTGAAACCACACGACCACGAATTCATCGCACTTTTATCTCCAATCTTTTTCGTTTCGTGAGAAGTAATCGCTCTGCTTTCAAAGTATCCTTACGTTTACATATACTCACCGACCACTAAACAATCTCAAAGTTTACACGCCAAAAGCGTTCGGGTACCATCTGAATATTTGTATTACAAGCAAATATTATCCGTGGGTATTTTAATTATTCAGATTTTTAGGTGTCTAGTTAGATTCTTTTAGTTGTCTTGTTAGGTTGTTTTCTTGCCCTTTGGATCTTTTCTTCGGCTATCATTCAGATTATAAAAGTCCATCTCTTGATCTACAGCTACTGTTTTAGGTAGAGAATCGGAAAACTTCGATGAGTTGGAATTCGAAGGAGTTGTCTGTAATATATATAAAATAATACCCCCTCAAGCAGCTGCTTGCCACAGAGGTCTGACAGAGAGCCTGTCAGTTTATATGCCATAGTAGAAGGTCTGAGAGGATGGCAGGACCTCAGCAGAAATAGTTTGATTATTATTATTTGTAACATAAGTAGTTTGAATGCAATTGTTTGAAATGTACATGGTTCGAATGCAGTCGTTTGTACGTAAACAGAACCGGATTCGAGATACAGCCTAACCGAGCGATTTCTTGGACGCCTACAACTTAAAGGGAGCTTTTAGAGCAATCTTTTTGCATGTAAAGGTTAAAAAGTATTTACGAACATTTTTCAAAAGGAAAAGAGGCGCTACTTTGCCAGGGGCGATAAAATATCTCGAGCAGTTACTATTTCTAATAAACGGAATTTCATAAGTTGTAATGTATGCATATGATCGTAATGCGTGCAGTTTGAATGCAGTTGTTTTGTAATGTTTACGGTTTGAATGCAGTTGTTTGTAAAACATATAGTTTTAATACCTTTGTTTATAACGTACGTAGTTTGACTGCATTTGTGTTTAATCTATGCAGTTTGAATGTCGTTACTTATAATATATGAAGTTTGAATGCAGTTGCTTCTAACATATTAAGTTTGAATGCAGTTGTTGCTAATATATTAAGTTTGAATGCAGTTGCTTCTAATATATGAAGTTTAAATGCAGTTGCTTCTAATATATGAAGTTTGAATGCAGTTGCTTCTAATATATGAAGTTTGAATGCAGTTGCTTCTAATATATGAAGTTTAAATGCAGTTGCTTCTAATATATGAAGTTTAAATGCAGTTGCTTCTAATATATGAAGTTTAAATGCAGTTGCTTCTAATATATGAAGTTTGAATGCAGTTGCTTCTAATATATGAAGTTTAAATGCAGTTATTTGTAATGTGTATGGTTTGACTGCAATTGTTCGTAATCTATGGGGTTTGAATGCAACTGTTCGTAATCTGTACAGTTAGAATCCATTTGTATGTGCGTAATTTGACTCTAGTTGTCTGTAAAATATTCAGTTATGTATAATCAGGCCGGATCTAGAAAAAAGTAGGAGGGAGGGGGACAAGAAAGTCAATTCAGCTGGTGAAAAATAAAAGGGAAGGGCGTCAAGAGACTGGATTTCAATTACAGTATAACCTTCCCCCCCCCCTACTCCTCCTTTCGTTTTAGAGGCTTTGAAAAATACATAAAATATACATAAGTTTAATAATTTTTGGCCTCTATTTCCTTTACTTGCATTCTCAAAGGGGGAAGTCATGACCCCCTTCCCCCCAAAGTCCTGCCCTCTTTGTAATATATATATAATTTGAAAGAAGTTGTTGGCAATGTGTACAATTTAATTGCAGTTGCTCATGACTCTTATATGCAATTTTTTTTTTTAAATATAGGCGTCTGAATGCAGTTGTTTGCAATCTATGCAGTCTTAATCCAGTTATTTTTGACATATGAACATAATCTATGCATTTCGAATGTAGTTATTTGAGATAAATGTACTATGGATGTAATTGTCGGTAATGTATGCATTTTAGACGAAGTATCCTTTTGGAAAATTATTCGGCTTAGTTTTAGTATTTATATTACCCTTTCCTTTCAGTATTATAATTATATTCTAATTATATTTTTCAGAATATTTCTAAATATCATATTCTGAGCAAAGTTTCTAAATTACAATCATTATAACCGAGTTATTGTTTCAAACATAATTATAATAATTATTAGCAACGCTGATACAAAAAAATTATGTCCTCACCTATTTGTTTTTACATTATATACATCAATTAAATCCTGCGCTACCGATTTTACAGACACATACAACGTACTCATAATTTATGACAAACATTTTCGGCCGAACTATATAATTAACGCTTACTTCGTAAAGAAGACAACTTAGAAAAAAACACCTTTCTTGCACCGAAGTCTTAAAAAGAAATCACGATTAAGGAGGAACAGCTCGGCAACAACTCTAAAAATACAATGGAATGCACATTAGTTAACAGTGCGGCCCCTTAAAAAAATATGTATCCAAAAATACAGGGAAAGCCAAAGTAGAATCGATCTTTGGTGTCATCCGCGGCGAACACAGATGAAATAATCAAAAGATAAGAAGGAAACAGACTCGGCTTTTCTTAGTCGTAGCGACGTCATTGGCACGTTTTCTGCAACCCTCCTGGGAAGTTGGCTTCACGTGACTAACCCATACGTCACACTCACCGTGCTGAAAACAAATAGAAGATCATCTCGGGCTCTGGAGAAAATTGAAAACACCGCAAATGCTGTCGCATTCGTTGCAATTAGTTGGGATTATTTCGTTTCGACTATAAACATACACTATATTGCCAAAAGTAATTGACACTTCAATGTTATGTGAATAAAAGGCCACAGTTGTTGTTTGGGTTGTTTTACCTCTGAAGCGGCACTTTTTTGTCTGCTAAATGGCCAGGTCACATGGACCTCGAGGGCTCAGAGAAAGTTGGGGGAGGGGACCCACTGGAACAGCTGTTGGGAGACAGATGGTATCCTCCCGTCAAGGCCATCCAGCGTGTTCTTTAACGTGCACAGGGTATGGCTCTCCCTCACACGGAGCCACGGCTTAACATCCCATCCGACGGACGGCGGCCTTTCCGAGCCCATCGGTGTCCCCTACTGACCGTGGGCAGGGCGGAGATAAGTTTCAACGCTGACCCAGCTGGGACTCGAACCTGGGAACTGCAGATTATGAGCCTGGGGCGCTACGGACTGAGCCACTCCCGCCCCAAAAGGCCACAGTCAAACCTGACTAATTCGAAAATAATTTTTTTTTCCAGGGGAAAGTATCACTAGGGACAGTTTGAAGGTCTCAATCACATTTATCCAAATTTCGTTTTTAACAATATTTATTTAATATTTAAATAATTACGGAAGATGAAAGATTTATCAGAAGCTTTTCTAATCGTAATTATTTAACTCAAAGGTTAACCAAAAACGCCAATAATGACTTATATACAAATAATTTATTAAAATTAATGCAATTTTATTAGGAGTTGGCTTATTGATTCAGTTTTCAATGACTGACATAACAAATCGTTTACTAAAATTAATGAAATTTTAGAAGGTTTACGTATTGAATAGTAAAAAGATCCACGAATTTTGAAGGAAAATGTTTAGAATGTGCTAATAGCATCGTCTGATACAATATTCAAAGCTACAATATTCAAAGAACATTTCCCTCCTTTCTCGTCAAAACAAATGAGGAATTTGCAAACATTCATGTACAGTCGCTCAAAAAAGTATCCGAACACTATGGTTGATTACAGAATTCAGAAAAAATATATGGCAACGATTTGTTTTTAGAAATTAGTGATCTGGCAAGCTTCGTGTCACGTGACGAAGGTTGCCAGATCACTAATTTCTAAAAAAAAAACTCGTTGCCAGATATTTTTTCTGAATTCTGTAATCAACCATAGTGTTCGGATTCTTTTTTGAGCGACTGTACTGGACAGAAAAATGGCAACAGTTCCGTGTTATCTCAATAGAAAATAATGCATTCAGAGCTCAATAACTTCTTCATTATGATTTTTAAGGGAAAAAGATGTCCAAAGATAAATAAGATCTCCATCAAATCTATCTAAATCTCGATTTTAAATAATATTTCTTCAGTATTCAAAAGTTACGAAAGCTAGAATATTTAATAGGCTGCAAAAAATTGACCCCAAAAGTTAATTAAAGCAGGTTAAGAGATCAGTGTCTGGTGAATTGCACCCTGTACTCTACTAGAGTCAACTATGATCTCTGATCTCTTAAGCTGTTTGATGTTTTAATTAAATTTTGGTATCAAATTTCTGTGGCCTGTTAAATATTCCATCGTTCATAACTCTTTGAATGCTGAACAAATATTGTTTAAAATCGAGATTTAAAGAGCTATGATTGAGATCTTTAATTCATCTTCAGACATATTTTTCCATTAAAAATCATATTGAAGAAGTTCTTGAGCTCTGAATGCGTTATTTTCAATTGAAATAGCATGGAATTGTTTTCGTTTTCTGTCCAGTACAGTCGCTCAAAAAAATATCCGAACACTATGGTTGATTACAGAATTCAGAAAAAATATCTGGCAACGACTTTTTTTAGAAATTAGTGATCTGGCAACCTTCGTGTTACGTAACACGAAGGTTGCCAGATCACTAATTTCTAAAAAAGTCGTTGCCAGATATTTCTTCTGAATTCTGTAATCAACCATGGTGTTCGGATATTTTTTGAGCGACTGTACCTGTATTTATAAAGCCTATGTCACTCTCCACACTCGAAACTGTCATTGGAAAAAACAGTCAGCTGCCACTTTATTAGGAACAAGCCCATGTTGTGCGAATAGAATCAAATTCAGAGCTCAGCATCTTTTTTTCCAGTCCCCATGTGATCATACGGAAACGGTAGCCCGATGCTATTTCGTTAGTTCGAGGTGATGCTGGAACTGCTGGTGTTCGAGATCCAGGTGTTGTTCGTTCCGTCATAACCTGCCGCTAAGCATTTCCTTTATTCGGATCAGATGTTGAAAAAAAATTGCAAAACTATTAAATAAAGTGTACTTTCGAATACTGTTTCTCCTATGAAAATTTGTACAGTCGCTCAAAAAATATCCGAACACTATGGTTGATTACAGAATTCAGAAAAAATATCTGGCACCGATTTTTTTAAATTAATGATCTGGCAACATTCGTGTCACGTGACATGAAGGTTGCCAGATCACTAATTTCTAAAAAAATCGTTGCCAGATATTTTTTCTGAATTCTATAATCAACCATAGCGTTCGGAAAATTTTTTGATCGACTGTAATATATTTACAATTACTAAATTTTTTTTGCGTTATAGTTTTACTTTGGGTGTTTTTTTCTCTTAATTTCTTTTGGTAAACGACATTTATTTGGATTCAAATAACAATAATACAATGCTCCGAATATCGCTAGATGAAACAGTTTAATTAATTTGAGACTGAAAAAGCTAAATGGATTTTTTTTTGTGAAAAAATATGACTGAAAATGTTTTGAAGATTTCAGTCAAACTTCTTTAAATCTCGTTTTCTAACTATATTATTCAATATTTAAGTCGGACACTTCAAACTTAACTCCAGTGCTGCCATTCAGGAGACTTAATTTCAAAGTTAATTTAAACCCGATTAATACGGTTATATCCAACTTTATTGAAAATGAATTTATTTCGGTTACATCCAGCCGTTTATTGAAAAATTGCGTAAGTGTTTTAAAGTCTGTGTAGCGATTTAAAAAAGGTTTTGTCACTTTTTAGAAAAAAGTTAAAAATAAACACTGCTATTTAATGTTCCAGCTGCCAATAAATACAGAAAGAATAATGTAAAAAATCAGAATTAAAAAAGATTTTCATTGATTAAAAGAAATCTTTCACTTCCTAAGATGACTGGTGATGATCACTACCATTGAAATTTTTCCCTACAATAACATTTTGGTAGTGAATAACATTTTTAAATGGTGCATAAAAACATTGGCAATTTAATAGAGCCGTACGAATCTGTGAGCAAATCCCAAACTCAATCATGAATAATGAATAAACCGAGAGTTTGTGAATATTAAAAAAAAAACACAATTGCAGCATCTCATTATAATCTCTTAATAAATACCCGGAACAACACGAAATAATTTACTGACACAGGAAAAGATTTTGATGACTTCCTCCAACATCCATTATGATGAACTTTTCCAACATCCGGAATCTTCACATTCCCCAATGCAAAGAATCCGCCATGGTACGAAAAACAAATAATCAAATCTTATCAAATATTAACTTAAATTAGAATAAAGCCGCCACCTCTAATCAGATAATTACAAAATCTTAACGTCCATTCGCCATCATTTCCCAACTTTTGATGACTTTACACAAACTCTCCTAAATATACTCTTTCAAATTTGATAATTGGCAATGACCATTTATGTTTGTTTGTTGTCGTTTTTTTCATTCGGAGAAAACGGAACTCCTTTAAATTATTCTTTGTATAATACATATATCGAAGAATAAAATCTGCCTCCTTGGGGGAAAATGCAATAAACATCTTGAAAAGAATCAGGATGGAAATAAAATGATAGACAGAAGAAAATAGCAAGGAGGGGAAAACTCCCACAGTGCCAATAAGTATTCCTGTCATTTCTTCCTTCATCAATATGTCGCTAAGCACGTTTCCCCAAAACAGGCAACGATGCAAAATGGAGAAACTCCAGTGGTAGAAGAAGGAAAGAGAAAGAGATTATCGAAAGTGACAACCCTTCACAAAAATCTCGCCTGGTAGTTTCCTAAGAAAAGAGGAAAAGCATTACGGAACTCGGTGCATTAGCGGCAGAAACAGAGATCTATGCTAGCGTCATTTTGTTGATGGAGAGAGAGGGGAGAGATTTAATAGGGACACGGCTGGCCCATAACAATCGATTATATGTCCACCTTCCATAACTTTCGTCGTAACTGACATGAACGGAAAACGTGAATTTTTCTTTTTTTCTCCTATCTTTCTCTTTCTTTCCTTTTATTTTTTTCATCTTTACTTTTTTTCCCCCTTTATTTCTTAGTTCCCTTCAAAAACATTTTTTTCTCCTTAGTTTTTTTTCTACTCTGGCTCTTGTGCCCACTTTTCTCTTTGCCGTACAAATATCGTTAATGACAAAGAACTCGCTCCTGACACGGTCATGTACATTTCAGAAGTGTATGTTGGGTTGCAAACGTGGGCAACAATGCTTTTGCGTCAATTTCACCGCGAGCGCACGTGCCACGCATTGTTGCGTCTCCGCGCTCGTTTCCAGGGCGCGCTCTTCCCCCATTCGCCGGCGGACGCGCGAAAAGAAGCTTCGCGGCGAAAGAGATGATTGTTGCGTAGGTCACGTGGCGCCGCGTCACGCACAACGCAACAATGGGTTATCATTGTTTCTGATGCACGTGCCAGATAAAATGACTTCGCTGTCACTTTCCTGCCTTGCGTCTAATGCACCAAACACTACTTTGCACTCATCTTTTTATAGGGGACCGCGTCAATTTTTAAGCAGGTTGCCGATACTAAATGTCCACTGCAAACTTCAAGGGCTACGATCCGTATGCATTTTCACATGTCACGCATTGAATTCTGGGACCACTTCGCTTTAAGGGAGGGGGGGGGGGGGGGTATGTGGAAAAAATAACGTCTTCTCTCCGAACGGTCATGCCACTTTTATATGACTGTAATTTTCGTTTTTTCTCTTTTATTTCCATCAAGCAGTTTTTTTCCTCCAGTTTCTCTTGGTGTGTTAAGTGTTTTGGTTTTTTTCTCTCTCTCGTGCAAACTTTTTTCTTCACCCTTTGGTTGGAAATCTGAAGTGTTACGATTTCCTTTCAGCAGATTAAAAAGTTCTGTCTTCAATGTATTATTGTTTCAGCGATTACCAAGCATAGTCTAGATTTGCTGACCTGTAACTTCTTCGTGATGCGGCAGACTTGTGGCGAATTGTCTTTAACGTGAATTGGCTCCATTTCTTTCCACCTCAAGTGTCTCTTTGTCCTCTTTTTCATTTTATGTGCATTATCTTGTTTGAAAATGTGACATTTTGTAACACAAATAGCGTAAAAAACTTTTTTCACCTCTCTTCAATTCAACCAATTTTTTTAATTCCGACAAAAATTATATAGTCGAATTTTTAGAATGGTGATTTGAAAGTCTCTATTGAATGTAACAAATCGCAATTTTTATCTTGACTAATATTTTTCAGTACTAATATATTGCTTTTTTTTAAAAAAATTCAATTTCATTAGTAAACCCTGCAACAGAATGGTTAGCATGGTTGGTTGAAGAGTTAAAGATATCTGGGTTCGAGTCCTGGATAAAGAATGAACATGACCGGATTAAACAATTGAGGACCCTGGAGCTAATTTCTAAATTGGAGCCCGTCTATCCTGTCAACCTGAAATATAATGAAAATTGCACTACTTTATGTAGAACTGTCGATTGAGGCGATTAAAAAATATATATGAGTATCTTAAATAAAAAAAAAAGGTCGGGATACCTATATGCCGGGGCCCCTGCAGCCGTGGCTCCGCCTTTAAGTTGGCCGTGAGCATGGAAATTTTTTTCCAAATATTTGTTTTTTTCTGTTGAGGTCTCCACCTTCTTCACAAATCTTTGTGGTGTATTATACTGACTGTCACCTGTCAGACCTCCTTAGTAATTGGTTTACATAAGAAGTAATTTATTGCTAATTACTGAAATTTGAAAAACCTTTTGGTTAACTATTATCGACTATTAGATTATTGGCGATATCGACTATTAGGTGATTTTCAACTTCTTTCGTTGAAAAGTTAGAAAAACAAATTCTTAAAACTATTCTTGTTCCAAAAATTTGAAAATGGAACCTCTATGATATAAAATAAACACCCCCTCAAGCAGCTGCTTGTCACTTAGGTCTGACAGGAGCCTGTCAGTTTATATGCTTTCCGATATAGTAAAGTATTTTCAGCGGGCCCCTTACAATTAAATTTCATTGGAATATTTCTAATTCATACCTTGGGGTTACTTGACTAAAATTATTATTAAAAGATTTTTTGGCTGCTAATATGCTTTTTTTAATATTGCATTGTTCAAACGAATTAGAAGCTTAGATGCAAGTACATGTCAACATACAACCATACTTAAATTCTACGAAAAACGCTTTTTGAATAAAAAGAATTCTACTGTGAATAACTAAAACTCTCAGTTTATTTTTTCGAATATTTTTTTTTTAATTCTATTAGTATTTAAAGTTATTTGCGATGGAATGTTTAGCAATCAGTCAAAATTATCCCAAAAGTAAATTGGAACTTAGATCAGTGGGTAGCAACGGGGGCGTTTTCTTAAAATTTCCTGTGGAAATCTGTTAAATAGAATATCGAATGCTTCTTAGATTAACATAATTATATGTGTTTTATTTCGACAGAAAAGAACTTTGAAATTCATGGATCAAAATACTCGTAAATTTGAATATATGCAAATATTGTTCAGAGTTCTACACAGAAAAAACTTTTGATTTCCAATTCCAAAGGGGCGTTAAAAATTAATGCTAGATAAAAGTGGGGGGGAGCGTTCAGCCCCAAACCGTTTGGCATCACTGACTTAGTAATAGTTATATATTACCATTTGCAAACTTCGCTTTTTTATTATTAATATTATTTTTCAGATTTTATTATGAACATTTCGCTTTCGTTATTCCTAATGAAAAATTGCTTTGCCCATTTTGGAAATCAAACTGTGAGGGTTTTATTGAAATCGTTTATATCCGTTTTATTTTTCTTAATTATTTTGCATTTTCAGTTTAATCTTGATTCATCATCATCATCATCATCATCATCATCATCATCCTCCTAAAGCAGCCATGGGCTACGGAGGTCCAACCAGACCACGGAGTTTAATTCTCCAAGCATATCTGTCCTGAGCTACATCTGCTGCATCCGGCCACTGCACACCAATTCTAACAAGGTCCTGTTTGACATTGTCTGCCCACCGCATCCTAAGTCTCCCCCTGTTTCTGGGGCCTCTAGGCACGCTGTTCATAACCCTATTCGCCAATCTATAATTATCCATACGGGCAACATGGCCAAACCAGCGGAGTCTCTCTCTGCATAATATGCTGCTTAAAGGAGGTTGCAGACTCCTTTGCCTAACCTCATCATTAGTTACAAAGTTAAACCATCTAATACCCAAGATACTGCGTAAGCATCTAGAATCAAAAAAAAAAAAGATCAAGATTAAGAATTTTGATTTTGATTCTTAATCTTGATTGCCGGTGGTTTATTTTCAGAAAATTATGAATTTCTACAAATAAATCCCATTTAGATTATAAAGAAGAATAACACTTATTTAGAACATCGTTAGCCAATAAATTTTGTATTATGAAATTATTTATATTCAAATGTGCCAGTGTATTTTTCCATCAGTATGTCCTAGTTTTTCTTTAAAATATTTATCCCTATTCCAATAGACTAGGAGTTCTCAACCTGGGGCACGCGTGGGGTACGCAGTAAAATGTTTTGGGGTACGCCGTTAGAGATCAAAAGTCGCTAGATCTAGTAACAAAGCTGGTGTATTATTTTATTCCCATTGTTATACTATATAACTATAGTTTTATCTATCTATACAAAGGGTACGCCAGTTACATACACATTTCCAGGGGGTACGTGAAGCATAAAAGGTTGACAACCACTGCAATAGAGCATAGATTTAAATTCAAATATTATTTAACCGATAAAAATGATCAAAATGATTATGCACAATATTGATCTTAAAATTTATATCGATGTTATGTGCAGCTCGATTTGGACATTAAATCGATATGATTTGATACAGTATAAATACGAAAATTGATATTGGTATGGGCGGTAGAGATAATATATATAAAGATTTATATTATGATTTATATCGATATTATGCACTCGATCGATTTGAGTGTATGCCCATTGATATGAAGATTTACATCGATTTGTGTACTCTATCAATACGAAAATTTATATAGATATTATTGCAAGCTACAGCTCTTCAATCAGTAAAATGTCTCAATATAGTGGAAATGAAAGCGTTAGAGTTATTAAATTCCTCAACATATTGTTACGAAGATTTTCCGTAATGTTTATTTGACTGCAATGGGTTCGACTTAATCAAGCTGATATTTTAAAAACTTATTGAGTACATAAACAATTATTTTTACAAGAAATATGGACATTTAAATAATTCGTTTAATGATCAAATGGGCTAATTATAATCATGACTAATTATTAATTGAGTTCCTCCTACTAGCAAATTATAAATAGGACAGAACATTTGAAGTTTCAGTTGTGTGGCATTCTAATCAACAACCTACCTGTTTAAGTCAGTTCTTATGAAACTACCTTACATTATGTGACGTACACAAATGACCTCTTTATTTACGTAATATAGACAGTTTGACCGTCCCGTGGCTGAGTGGTTAGCGTGCTTGGTACTAATCTAAAGACCTGGGTTGGAACCCCGGATAAGGCATGGATGTTTGTGTCGTTTTTCTGCAGAGGTCCCGCCATCCTCACAGACCTTCTACTATGGCGTATTTAACTGACTCTCCTGTCAGACCTCTGTGGCAAGCAGCTGCTTGAGGGTTATTTTATTTAAACATTTTGATGGTTTAAACTGTTCCGTCAGCATCTCCTAATGTTGCCAACAACTTATAAATAGGACTCGACCTAATATTCTCTGCACTTCCTAAAACAATGACTGGGAATCTCCATTAAAGTACATGTGAAAGCACCAATAGTTGAATACTCAAATGATTAATTATCACCATGTCACATCAACGTGAAAAATTACTATTTCCAAAAATACACAAACTGATTAACTGTTCACAACTCAATTTAAATTTCAAAACTAAACTGTCCGTTCCATTATGCATATGACGTATTCTTCATAACGCGTACAGCACCTCATGACACATCCACAAGCTTTTATGAGCAACTGTTGCACGTTAACAAGTGGTTTCAATACTATGTTTCTCCTTAATATTAAATTCCACGTTTCATCAAATACATTGTTGCACTGCTACAATACTACTTCAGAATGATTGTTACCACCGTTTCTTCAGAGCCATTGTCACCTTTTAGAACAATTTTTACGAGTGTTTTCATAAGATTTTTTCTTCAGACTCAGTCTTATCTTAAATAATGCCTCTAGGAATTTTAGGCACAAATCCATTATTCCTGGTCAAGTCTTACCATTGTCATTCTCCTTCAGAGCAATTTTTACCAAGGTTTTTGAGAAGCATTTTTAAGAAGTTTCCGTCACAACTCAATTTAAATTTCAAAACTAAACTGTCCATTCCATTATGCATATGACGTATTCTTCCTAACACGTACAGCACCTCATGACACATCCACACCCTTTTATGAGCTACTGTTGCACGTTAACACGTGGTTTCAATACTATTAAAAGTTGAGAATTCGGTGTTATGGAGAATGTAATTTTCAGACTTCCTATTATGCTCTCTTTGCTAAATTCTACTAAGTTCTTTTTCATAACGCTTTCGAGCCCCGGGTAAGGCATGGATGTGTGTGTTGTTTTTCTGCTGAGGTCCTGCCATCCTCACAGACCTTCTACTATGGCATATAAACTGACAGACTCCTGTCAGACCTCTGTGGCAAGCAGCTGCTTGAGGGGGTATTTATTTATTTTTTTTATATATTTTATTACTTAGCAGGTTTTCATAAAATCTACTATGCTCTGGTTCATATTTCATCTTACACCTTTACATAAATTCTGCTTTACACCTTTTCATAAGCTTTATTTTACTGCTCAGAAATATTTACCATTTTTCATAAATCCACTTTGCATCATTTCATAAATCGTACTTTACTCTCTGACACAAACCTTACCGTATTCTGTAACGAAAGCCTTGCTCTGCTTCTCACAAAGTTTACTTTTCATCTACATTCATTAATATTACTATACGTTTTCAAAAAATACTCATAAAAATGCATTTTTTTTCATGATTCTTACATATTTTCTTTTTATGAACAAACTATACCCAGTGACTTATTGAGAGCTATATGGTTTAAAAATAATTGATCACCCAAGCAGAAGCAGAAATTCTTTACACCGAAACCAGTTACATTATTAAACAATAAAATAAACAAAAAAAAAAACAGTAAAACTCAAAAACCAAACGAGTACTAAAACACCATGAAATCCAAATTTCCCACGTAACATTGTATCTTTTATCTTTTCCACAGTGAATATTTCCTTAAATGCCTGACAGCATCCACAAAACACATCAACAAACAAAACAGGAAATTCATTTCGTGCTGTAGTAAAAAAAATCTTCACAAAAGTGCGGAGCTGTCAACACGGCATCACAACATTCAGAAACCTGTACAAACTACCGTGAAAATGATCTGGCATTTTTCAGAAGCAAAAAAAAAACCACTGGAAACTAGTTTCATTTTGAATACATAGAGAGCTATTTTACCCTCTTTTTATTCTTTTGTACATGATTGCCCATTGTCTTCATTCACTTTTTGCCACTAAAGAGCGGTACACGTCTATCAGAGGTTAGTGTTGTTACCTTGAACCAAGCGTAGCAATTCAACTCACTTCCATAACGCTGGAAACATCATAAATGATTTAATGACAACGCCGATTTTCAGTGAGTTGGTCGTGGCTTTTCACAGATGGAATGTATGAATGACAACCTCATACACTGACCAACCGTTGTGGACTCAGCTGACTATGAAACAGTCTCTCCTCTTTTCAAAGAACTGCTAGTTTTTTCCTGACACCTCTAAAGAATGCGTTGTCCAAACATAATCCTTTTTCCCTGCCCACAACAGATTTTTTTTTATATGATAGTGTTACTAATATTCGTCCACGCACAATAGACTCCCTTCTTAGCTATGGCCACGCTTTCAGTTCTGTAAGGGCAAAACGATACCTGGTAACAAAGGCAGGTGAGTTCTTGTTAAAAGCCCTCTTTAGATCTGGGTCGACAGTTGGTTAATGACAACTGATAGTTGAACGCTCTGACGCACTGTAGCGATGCTTCGGCAGACATGACTCAGTCAATGACGACGAACATGCAGACAAACGAGAAAAAGTACGAATGGAAGACCGGACGGAGGGTTTTTGATGAGATATCTAGGATGAGGGAGTGATGGCAACAAAAGGAATAGGAGTAGTTGATTTAGGTGGTGACGAGTAACTTTTCAGGTATGCACAACTTATGGCACGATAAGTGACGTTTTGTGGTCACCAGTCCTGGGGACTTCACAGGTAATTGGGCAGATACAACTCGTTTCATTGGTACAGTCGCACAAAAAAATATCCGAACTTTTTTTAGTAATCAGTGATCTGGCAACCTTCGTGTCACGTGACACGAAGGTTGCCAGATCACTAATCACTAAAAAAACGTTGCCAGATATTTTTTCTGAATTCTGGAATCAACCATAGTGTTAGGATATTTTTTTGAGTGGACTGTACTCCTGTTGAATAGGCTTCGCGTTTTAACTTTTGTCATCGGTAATTCAGATTTTAGATCTTATTATCGGCACCTTGGGTTTTTTAACCTTTATCATTCCTATTTCAGATTCTAATTTTGGGGTTTTAACTTAATAAGTGTCTCTACAGAAGTTTGTGTAAAGATTCTTAAAATTTTTACGGAAAAAATAAGCGATTTTTTTTTTCAATTTTCCAGTTATTATAATTCTTTAAACACCCGAATAGTTTAAAAAAAATCAAGATTTAAAGAAAGCTAAATGAGATATAAAACTTCTATTCAATTCGATTTTTGCAAGAAATAATACTTGGTTACAAAGTTAGGGTTTTTAAAATGGAAGAGAGGCACTATTTTTGCACACTCTGGGGCTAAATGACCAGTAACAAGAACCCCATGAGATAAAAACTCAATTAAGAAGATAATTCATTGGAGTTGGCAGGAAAGATATGGTAACCTCCTGTCAAGCCAATTCATCGTGTTCTTTAATATATTTCGCCTACACAGGGAACCATGGCTTAACGTCCCATTCGACGGATGGTAGTTCTCTCAAGTCCATCGGTATCCCCTTCACACTGAGGTAGAGCGAGGACACGGTAAAGACTCGAAGCTGGAAGCATCGAGTTACAAAAATGTTATCAATGGAGTACACTCCCCCCCCCCCTTCCCCACCACTGGGCACCTCAAAGTTAGAAAGCTCTGTGAATGTCTCTAAGCTGAAACAACATGTGGTTACAACCAACTTGTAACGTGTGTATATGAAAAGTTTTCAAGGTTCCAGTTTAGTTTTTACCGGCCGCATAACAAAATTTTGGTCATATGCTTGCAAGTGTTAACTGCACTCAATTTCCCGGAAAGTTCTATTAATTTTGTTATCCAGCGAGAACAAACAGAGCTTACGATGTAATTCAATACGATCGGGAAATCGTCATACAGAAAAAAAAATTAAGAACACACACACACACATAAAAACATAAACATTTCCTCATTCGATTTTTGTCGCCAAAATAAATTGTTTTTTCCGAAAACCAAATCGCTTTTCAAACACAACCAATGTTTAGCTTCAGTTCCCAACCTCTTTTGTTAGCTCTGCACCTCTTAGCTCGGAGGCAAGAAAATGAAAAAGAGCACACACACAAAAAAAAAATAGGAATAAATGCATATTTAAAACATTCATTACATTTGTCATTGTCAACTCTTCTCAGGAATGGTAAAAGGGCATACTTTGTGCCATCAACTAATAACCAGCTTTATTTTTTTCAGTTCCCCTTTAAGCCAAAGTGAGCTTGCTTATATACCGTTTGCAGAACATTGGCTATTTGTATGCTGAAGTGCAGACAGATTCAATATTTATATGTGTGTTTGTATGTGGATGTTCTTTGCGGTTTTTTCCCCCCAGTCTTTACCTCTCTCTCTCTTAGCAAAGAGTTTACACTGAGATAACATAACTGGAGGCAAAGTCGATCGGAGAAAGCCAATTTAAAGACCAGTTTGATAATTCCGAGCTTTTATCGCATAGCAGAGTAAGTAATGAGGCGTTTTTATCGAACTAACCTCCGCAATCCAACCTCAAGCCTGAAGAAGGCGAAGCCCGCTTGTTCCAAACGGGCATAAAAGAACGTTATTAACTACAACAACAATAAGACAAACACACGTCACGGAATAAATCGAGACGAGAGAACGATTTTTCACGATTTCGAAACCTTTCATAGAAGTGAAATAGAAAGAGAGAAAGAAAGAATTAAAAAAAAGAGAACTGAAAGAAAATACAAAGCCAAAAAGGGAGAATTAGAAAAGAGAAAAAGGTTCTGGAAAAGAGAAGGATGGAAAAGAACGAAAGAACAAAAAAAAAGCCGAATTCTGGTGATTTAATCACGAAATATTTACATTGTTCTTTTTAGCAGTTTGTTTGTTTAAGCACATATCACCTAACTCGGAGCGTTTGTAATCCTTCCGCTGGCATGATCAATTATTCTACGATCAAATGAAACTAATCACAAGTTCCAGGCAGTGAAAAACTAATTCTAGATGAGAGAGAGAACGAATCAGAGACGGAGGGAGTAGGAGGGGAGCGACAGAAGGAGAAACAGAGCTTATTAAGCAAAACTCATTTTACATCTCTTTTCTTACACGATCACACAATGTCCTGAGTTCCTTTTTTTTAATGCTCCCCCTACTTTAATTAGAAACGAGGGAATTTTTGAATGTACAACACTTTATGTGTTCAAGCGAGGCTAGAATTAAGAATGCCAATCACTTGTGCTCTGATTTGCAGCGTCGCCCGATGCTGCATACTTTGTAACAGTAGCTGCCACTTTATGATGGCAGTGGAGCAAAGAACCATACCACATCGGATTCTTTCATTTCTTTTTAGATTCATTTAGCGAGCAAAAAGCTGTTTACGAGTAATTCAAATATCGAGAAGATTCTCCCATTTTTTTTTCTTCTTTTCCTTTTTACATAAGTATAATTGTTTCTCTTTTTTTAATTCATTCTTACCTCTCTGCAACAGATTTTTCAATATGATCATTTGACTGAATTTAAATGCCAAACTTGTGTGCAATAGAGGCAGAAACTATAGAGAGAGGGGAAAAAATCCCGAGATAATTGAACTTACTTGAAAATGTAATAATAAACAGCTTCCATTCCACATTTGTTACATAAAAGAGGTGAAAAGCTTTCATTACAAAAAACTGAATGATCCAACGCTCAAGCTACTACTAGGTTCTCAAGAAGTAGTTATCACATTAATGAGCAGCATATACTTTTTTTTATGAGGATGTGTGGTTGGAAAAAAAACAGTGCAGTTAGAGATCGCACTGTCTTTGCACCAGAAGATATCCAAAATTCGATCAATGTAATTCAAATTCGTACATTAATGTTCCCAGTTTCGTTGGGCTGCTTTACCTATCTATGAGCGGTACTTTCTTTTCACAAATTGGATCAAATGGTCAAGTCACCAAGAACCCAAGGCCTCAGAGAAGGTTGTGGGAAGGGGACCCGCGGGACAACTGTCAGAAGAAAGGTTCAAGCTTCCCGTCAAGGCTATCCAGCGTGGGTATGGCTCCGCACGTCGCATCCGAAGGACGGCGGCCTTTCCAAGCCTACCAGTGTCCCCTTTCTGACAGAGTGAGGGTTTAGAAACAAATCTTAACGCTGGTCCAGGCGGATTCGAACCTGGAAATACACATTATGAGCCTGCCGTTCTACCGATTTAGCCAACCCCTGTCCCTCCCAGTTTCGAATCACCACTGAGTTTGAGTCGAGAATATCTAGGCAAATCATGTCTCTGCCCTCGATGAGATACGAAACACCAATGAGCTTGCAAAGCCCGCCATTCTTCAGATGGGACGTTAAGCCGTGGTTCCATGTGCACGTTAAAAACACACCACATTATGAGCCTGCCGTTCTACCGATTGAGCCAACCCTCGACCCTCCCAATTTCGAATCACCACTGAGTTTGAGTCGAGAATTTCTAGGCAAATCATGTCTCTGCCTTCGGTGAGATACGAACACCAATGAGCTTGCAAAGATCGCCATTCTTCGGACGGGACGTTAAACCGTGGTTCCATGTGCACGTTAAAAACACTCTGATGACCTTGACGGAAGACTCCTGTATATTCCGTGAATTATCTTCCTCTATCCAGCTCTGAGCCTTTGGGGTTTTTGGACTTTGCCATTTAGTCCGTTATGTGTGAAAAAAAGGCCGCTTAGCGATAAAGACAAAGGCACAATTATTAACTAACTGGTGCTAACAACAAAGTATCATGTTCACACCATCATCTTAAACAAGTAGTCAAGAGTCACCCGCCGTAACTCCTATCTTAGGGTCACACAGACAACACTCTTAGACATTAATGATTTTCTCAGTATTCAGACCGAAAACTATGCGTTTAAAGCCATAAAGTGAGGAATAGAAAAAAAGTCTAGTTCCTTCTCTACATGACGCCAACCTCCTTCACCTCCCCCTCCCTCCTCCTTGCTTCGATGCACTAGCTCCTGCGTCACGTAAGACGTCAGCACACGGACTACAAAGGGGGAAAAAAAACATACTTGAGACCAAAAATACTCATAGGCAGTATTCTGTTGCCGTTCTGGTGTACGGAGAGAAATCTTTTTTTCTCAACTTTTTATTATTTTTGTCATCACTTACTTTCTTTTAGGCATCTCTAACTGATATGTGTTGTGTAGTTCATGGCTCTCTATTTTTGCATAATCCTTTAAGATGTTTGACTTGCATTAAATTTACTAAATTGATCTCGATTTTGTTGGTTTTTATTATTTTTTTTTCTCATACATATTTTGCTATTTTTCAATGCTGTCCTTTCATACAAAATACATAATCCTTAAGCTACCAATACACCTATCCAGAGTGTAACTCCAATCAGCGTACAAAATAAAATAATCACTACTACAAATCTTGTACAAAAGAGTGCCGCTCAGAAGTAAAATAACAACTCATAATGCTGATTCGCAAAATCAGAGGTACGAAAAACAATTCATAATGTTGATTCACATAATGGATCAACAGCATAAATTTTGGGTCCAACACGTAAATATTATTGATTCAAAATATCGTCAACACGACGTAATGTGAATATTATTGATCCTCATCATGAATCAATAATAACATTTTTATCGACAAAGAATGCAAATTATGGATAAAAAATACTAAATTATATATTATTAATAGAAATGAAATGGATCAAAAACATTGACTTTTTGATTAACAATACTAAAATAATAGACCGAAATATCAGTTTTAAATGTTGTGGATCTACAATGTTAAACTTGTTGTTGTTGTGTAATCCACACTGTTAAATTATTGGTTCACATTAAAGATCAACAATATTAAGTTTATGGAGCAATAGATTGTAACCTTATGTACATCCACATTATTGATATTATCGATCAACAATAATGTTTAAACTCAATGATAACATTTTTTATCCAAAATTAAAGATCACCAACAGTAACATTATGCATATTAACATTATGAATGATTAATTAGTATTAATAATTAATAATAATACTAATTAATCATTCATAATAATAATAAATAATATCTATAATAATATATTAAATAATATTATAATAATTCAATAACGTTAAATGAATGATAGTAACATCACAAATCGGCAACGACTATACAATATTTTCTATTGGAAAATACGACCTGCTAATAAACACTTTTCCATCTAAAAACTCAAATCCAATTAAAAAGTTATTGCAATCCATTACACTGAATTTCTTTAGATAAAAAAAATCATTTGATACCAATTCGCGTATTGAGAGATTCTTTACTACAACTTTAAATCAACGTTTCGTTTATCTCATTTCTTTCCCCCCCCCCTCTTCACTTTTTTCCCTTCCCCTACTTCTACACAAGAGCGACACTCACCTTGAATATCCCCTGACATTAGACATTACTCGTTTTTTCTTACTCCGGTTTTTTTTTTTTGCACTTCTTCAAACCCACTCTTTCTTTCTCCTCTCTATGATGGCCATTACGCAAATCTAAAATGCTCTCTTTTTTTTTCTTGAGGCTCCATTTCCTTCTGCATTGCTTTCTCATAGAAGAGCAGTGCTAATCCGCACAGACCTCATTTTCGTAGCCACCTCCTCCTCCTAGTCGTCGTACTACTCTTCTTCTTTTGTTTCGTTTATTCTTCTCTCTGCTTCTTTTGCGCTTCGTTGATGAGAGATATCTTAGGCGTGTTTGGTAATGTGCCCAACTTTCCTCACAGATCGCGGGAACTGAATCGATGGCTATCACATAATGACAGTTGTTGACATCGAGTGTTTGTTCGTCTGTGTGTGTGTGAGAGAGAGAGAGAATGCGTGGGGAAAGGGCTACCAAATTTTCTTTTTATTGCCCACCACTTTAGCACTTTTCTTTTTACAGACTCTTTTTTTTTTCCCTTCTTTTGGGGGAAGGGGTATAAAAAATACTAACTATCGCTTTCATTCGCAAAGTGAATAAGAATGTTTTGAGTTTCTGGAAGTACATCTACTAATGGGTCAAAGCATCTCGAATCAAATGATACATAGCGAGAGTAGATTATTACGCAACGTTTGCTTCCAAGTTCTATGAGAAAGAATACAGTTAAATAGGAGAAATTTGTGCTGGTTTTTATATTTGTTTTTCGAAGTGTGAGAGAGTACACAGCCATTATGATATACTTTAGGTAATGTTCGTGTACCTACCCAAAACGAAACGCACAAAATGACAAAGCTCACGTCTTACTATCTTTTGGGTAATGTATAAAAGATATCACTAGTTTTTGAAGTACAACAGATTCGAAATACATTACCGGCAAAGATGTGTTTTTCAATGCAATTATACTCAGTGGACATTTGGTCAGGGAACAGGCACTTGTTATGTCAATAGGGAGCAGTATCAAGCGGTGAGACTACGAGACTGCGCAGTTAAAGCTTCAAAAGTTTTAATAGGCCATAGCTTGATTGAAAGGAGACTGACAGGTCATTGACCTATTATATGTGAGAACTAGAAAGAACATCAACTGTGCAGTCTCGTATCTCCAGAGTTGGTACAGTCGCTAAAAAAAATATCCGAACACTATGGTAATAATGATAGCAACATTCGTCACGAACACTTTCGTGACGAAGGTTTCCAGATCACTATTTCTAAAAAAATCGTTGCCAGATAATTTTTCTAAATTCTGTAATCAACCATAGTGTTCGGATATTTTTTTGAGCGACTGTACTTCTGCTACGCACTGATGGAGTTCATATCCAGAGCTCAGTAACTTCATAGGTAAGTTTTTTATTGAAAAATGTGACTGAAGAAAATTATATGAATCAAATCTATCTAAATCTCGATTTTTCGAAAACATTTGTTCAATATTTAGAATTATGAAAGCTGATATACTTAACAGCTCCTATGCCAATTAAAGTAATTGACTTGAAAAGTTCAACAGTATAAAACGAACGCAATAACTATTGTATCAAATTCTACTGAAATCTATAGCAGTATTTTTTAACAGTTTATATGATGATTATTTCAGTTTTCATCAATTTTGAATCTAGATATTACAGACAGGCTAGGCTATTAAATATTCCATTTTGAAAATTCATTAAGTACTGAACTGTACAAAATATATTATATAAAAAGAGGGAGAGAATTAGCTAGATTTGATTGGGATCGTTATCTTCAGTTTGAAATTTTTACAAAAAGTTTATTTAAGTTAGTGAGCGCGGAATATGATTCATTATTGACATAAAATGTGTCTGTTCCTAAAAATGGTCATCAAGGATATAACTTTCAGTTGATGAAATTCACAAATTAGCTTGTGTCTGAAATTAATCGCAGTTCTCAGTTCAAAACCCCCGGATAAAGCATGGACGTTTGTGTTGTTTTTCTGCTGAGGTCCTGCCATCCTCTCAGACCTTCTATTCTGGCATATAAACTGACAGGCTCCTGTCAGATCTCTGTGGCAAGCAGCTGCTTGAGGGGGTATTTATTTATTTTTTTATTTATAAAATCTCTTAGAAACTTCCTTATTTAAAATAGCTCACTCATCGAGCTTTGTCCATTCTAATCTTAGAAATTTACAAAATTTTAGTTTCGATTTTCATGTCGGTCTGCCGTACCCCAAAGACGGTTCATTTTCGACAACACATCCCGGAATGGTTTACTGTTCCATTTATCAGCACATACTATCGCACAAAACAACGTTCTGTAATCCTTACTTTACTCTTAACGGCGATCCTTACTTTCACTCCGGCTATTCCCGCTGTTAGGAGAGAAATTGAAAACTCCTGTCAAGACCATTCAGAGTGTTTTTTGACGCTAAGAAAGTATGACTCTTCTATACCCGTAAAGTCCCATGCGATGAACACTTGTATTTTTCAAAGCAGTGTCATCTTTCTCATAGTAGGCAGGGGATAACAGAAATAAATCTGAATGGAAACAAAATGGGGGCCTCGATATTAGAAATAACAGTTTATGAATCCAACATCTACCGACTTGGCCATCCCCTGCCTCTGTATTATATGCGATCTTACAGTTAATCTGTCTATATCATCACTCAATGTTAACAACCTTGAAGTCTAGTACATTACGTTTCGCATGTTTTTATCAACCAGATCAGTCCGTTCACGGGTTTTAACACCATTCCCGATTCTTAATCAAAGTTTTTTTCTTACCAACATCTGTTTTTCTGTTCCAAATTTTATCACCAATCCACTTTCTTGTTTAAAGTTTTACTACCATAGCAATTTCTTGTTTGAAATATTTTAGTAACAGACACCAATTTTGACACACGCTTATCATTTTTCCATATCCTATAGGAAGTCAAACCTCAACATAACTGCCCTTTGATCTACATTTTTCATTTCCGCATTTTACCAAAATTTGGTTTAAAATAAGAACACATTTCCGGTTTTGTGTTTATAAAATTATCAATCTTATGTTCAAAATTTTTTTTGTATCCGATGCAAAATTTGTACACTAAACACAAATCACGTGTTATTCCTATGGGAAGTAAAATTCCACCTCACACCTTTGTTTTTTTGATCGCTTAATATTTTTAACTTTCATAAATTTTGTCTTTATTTTTGTACACTAAACGAAAAACGTGTATGAAATAAACACGTGTCTTCTTTTGTGTTTAAAATTTGATCACAAAATAAGTTGTATGTTCAAAAAAATCCTATCGAACGCATGTTTTGCACACTAAAACGAGAATTCTATGTTATCTCTATGGAAGTGAAATTCTTTCCTTACAGTAATTTTGGTCCGTTTTAATTTTCTATCTTACTTAAATTCTGTTCATATTTTTCCAAGGTAAACACAAATTAAGATTTCAGTTAAGATTTTACTGTTCTGGAAGAAAAAAAAATTTTTTTGTTCATCTTAAGTGTTACTTATGTGGAATAATGTTCCAAAAAATTTTTATTTTTGAAATGTTCTTCAATAAAATGTGAATGCTGAGAATAAAAGTATGGGAAGGGGTTATAAATTTTTTTCTATGTTGGATATACAAGGAATAAATATTTTTTTAAATAATTTTTTCTTAAGTGAATTTTCCAGGAAAAAAATTAACGGATCCAGAAATATAGTTCCCTATGTGACGTTTGAAACATTTATTTTTGCAAAGTTCTTCAATAAAATGCGAAGGCAATAAAATGCGATGCGTAACCGGAAGTGACGTCACATGGGCATGTAACCGGAAGTGTGCGAAGAGGTTATAAATTTATATCTAAATGCGTTTTAAAGGGAATAAGAATTGATTAAAATAATTTTATTCGTAAGTTAAACGTGATTTTTCAGGAATAAAAATAATCGTTTATTCCTCTTTTTCCGAGATCAACCACTGTGAAGGATGTTAGTCAAATAATTACACGTGGCATTGTGGATAAGAACGCTGATAAGTGTGTTTGCGGGATCGAGCCTAGCCGTGGTACGCAGGGTTTTTTTTTAAAGAATGCACTGCAGTACTTTGCGAAAAGAGGTGGACGGGTGTGGAGAAGATGATGCCTCTCAGACCTATTGCCCAAACTCACGCCCAAACCCGTGAAGGGTGCGTCATAGACTATGACGTCACCCTTCACGGGTTTGGGCAATAGGTCTGAGAGGCAATGCCCTGACGTTGCCACCGAAAGTTTAGTTGCACTAGAATTGTTTGGAACCATTAGAGTTGTTTACTTTACTATGAGTTTGGGTGGGTCAACCAGGGGGTCTTTGGAGAAGGGCATGGTACTATAAACAAAAATCGGGAACTTTTGACAGATGTAAACAAAAGGGATTTTGACAGGTGGGTGTGGCACCCACTATACTGGCCGAAGATCGGAAAACGTTATGGCAGGAAGGTGATGACGTCAGAATTCAAAATGGCGGACGAACGGTGAAATTGTAGGACTTTGCGGTGATGACATCAGAATCGAAGATGACAAAGGAACGCCAAAATCGGGGGTTTCCGTATCTGGAAGTGACGTCACAAGGGCACGTCTCCAGAAGTGTAAATCGTGACCTTGGGTACTTTTCAAGGTCAACAACGCAAGGCCTTAACTGGCATAGTGGTTAGGCAGTTAGCGACTGTTCCAGCAAGGCAAACTTTGTGTGTTGTGTTAGCTCTAACTAAGGCAGTGGTCAGCAGTGACTTCGGTCTCAATAGGGCATGTCCTTGTATGAGAAGGCCTGTAAAAGCTAGCAGTAGCTTCTAGGATTCTTCTCTGTCCTATATGTAGCAAATCAAAAATCAAATTAAAAAAATCCACTAGTTTGCAGCACCACTACTTATATATTGCAGCTAAGAAAATTTTCTCTCAATCCAATGGCATCTGATTCCAAGCGAGCTCGTTTCCCATACATTAAAAACTGTTGCTCAATAAATTCATCTAAAACGTCTTTATCTTTAAATATTTCTCTTATCCATTCTTCTCCCCAACACACGTTTCGCCAAACAAATTTACATTTTACATAACAACTTTTTCCACTTCTTCTAGTCAACACACCTCGTTTTCTAGAACGCTTTCTTTTTTTTTTTCGATGCAAAACATTCACCGATCCAAGCCCGAATTCTTCCTCTCAGCGCATCAATTGAGAGAGAATCCACCTTCTCGGGATGAAGAAGAAGCTGGGTGCTCCACAAGAGCAGCTAGCTCCTCCAAGCAGCCTGACTCACATGGTTTATTTTCAGCTGGCATTTATCTGTAATTTGTAGCGCCCGGGAGCTGAGCTTGTCATCGTCAGACTAAACAGTATACATATGGAATCTATGTTTAGAAGAATGCGAATGCTTTGACCCCGAGTGAGCGGAGGAGGTTGTGAGTTCTCCTGGCGATCACCGCCACCAAGCCTCACGGCGTTTCAAATCGATTGACCGTTTCGTACACAAGACACGAGAGTCGTGCCATTCCGAAGCCAGCCAGCGCTTGAGGAAGTGGATGGCTGCAGGAAGCATTTGATATATACACTTCGTGCCTGAGCAAGTAACCATCGGAATCTGTAACCATTTCAACTTTTAGATTCCTTTCAGTGTCGGAAAAGGTACGACGTCAAATTTCTGGTATTTGAAAGAGCAGGAGGAGAGCGTGATGATCGTTGTTTTCGATTCCGTTGTATTAATTTTTTCCTTTCGGATTCAAACAAATTCAGATATATCTTCGTTAAAGCTTTCCTGGTAGCTAAGTGATTAGCATGCATGGCTGGTGAACGAAAGGGAATTATGTTGAAGTCTGGTGTTTGTATTGTCTTTGTGCTGTGTGCTTTTCTGTGACGATTAAATTCTTCCTCGCAGTTCCGGTCACAGATTTTAGAGCAAATGGCTTCTCGACAATATAATTTCAAGCTTGAAAAGAAATTGATTTAATTCAAGATCGATTTCATGGGACTATTAACGTTGGACCTGATGGTGAGATTTTCTCCGTTAGCCGAGTTCCGTGAATGGACTTTATGGAAAGAATCGGTTTCCTAACACAGTCCAGTGAGTTCCTTCCCCCCTCCCCCCCACTGCCTGGTGTTAAGTGAAAGAGCCTGATCACAAAAGGCTCTTTAACTCATTGTGTGCAGCTCAGAAGTAAAACACTCAACCTATATATTTTAGCTATTGTGATTTCGTAAAGAGTGTTAATATTTTTCTATCACGTAAAAAACATTTTAGAAATTGGGAAGGAAAGAAATGGTAACATAAATTGAATTCTTATTTATTTTAACACAATAAATAGGTTTTGATATTATACTTGTTCAAAACATATATAAAAAAATTAAAAGAAGAAGAATATCAATGTGAAACGAATAAATATTCTACCTCATTCGTTTTATCATATTTTTTTATCTCTGTGAAATCGACGTCTTTAATTCTCAAAGTTAGTTTTCGTTGTCCTTCTTTTATGCATTACTTCCGGAGTTTCCCGTTGTAACATCAAAGAGTAAACGCTATCATGCTAATGTTCCATCTTCCCTGATACCGCCTCGTTTTCATTTCTTGCTATCGCGATGAAACTTTTGCCTTGTTCTTCGATTTTAACATTTTAATTGGGCGGGGTGTCTCAGTCCATAGCGTGTCAGGCTCGTAATCTACAGTTCCGAGATTCGAGTCCACCCTGTACCAACACTGATATTTATCTCCCAAAACTTCCCATGTCCTTGGTCATTAGGGGACACTGATGGGCTTAGAAAGACAATCGTCCGTCAGATGGGGCGTTAAACCGTGGTTCCCTTGTGCGGGAAAGCTACATCTTGTACACGTTAAAGAACATGCTGGATGGCTTTGACGGAAGGCTACCATTTGTCTCCTACAAACAGTGGGTCCCTTCCCCCACCTTCTCAGAGCCCTCGAGGCCTTGTGATCTGGCTATTTTGCAAAAAAAGCAATGTTATGTGCAACGGACAATGTCCTCCTAACCCCCAATCTAGTAAACTAGTAAACGTGACGTTTTGCGAAAAAACTGTACATAATAGCAAAAATTGTATAAAACTTTCTGATGATCAAATAAAATATTTAAGCCAATAAAACTAACTCCAGCTTATGTAACCGGAACGGAGGATAAAGGAATTGAACATGTATACATATATTTTACAATATACTAAATATGTATATTTAAAATGAAAGAGAAAATTATGTAGAGGAACTGCGTTTCGATTCGCTCGAGGCGTTGCCTCCTCTTCATAAATTTTCTCTAGATCATGACCTGCTTACTATATTTTTCTATAAATTACTCTCATCAAATACTACAATGTCCCCCTAACCCCCAATATAGTGGTTTTTTATATTTACTTCTTTCGCATATAATCCTGTAATTAAAATTTTCCAAGGGGTGAAAAGCATATTACTTTGCGCTACATCCTTCTCTGAAAACATGTGTGCCAGGCTCGTAATCTGTAGTTCCCAGGTTCGAGTCCCAGCTGGGTCAGCGTTGAGCAAAAGCGCAAAACTTCCCGCCCTGCCCACGGTCAGTAGGGTACACCGATGGACTTGGAAATTTCGCCGTTCGTCGGATGGGATATTAAGCCGTGGCCCCGTGTGCGGAAGAGCCATACCCTGTGCTCGTCAAAGAACACGTCGGATGGCCTTGACGGGAGGCTACCATCTGTCTCCGAACAGATGTTCTAGTGGGTACCCTCCCCCAACCTTCTCTGAGCCTTCGGGGTCCATGTGACCTGGCCGTTTAGCCCATGGTGTGCAAAAAAGTGCCGCTCAGAGGAAAAACAACACAACCCAACTGAAAACATGTACCTATATCAGTGGTTCTCAAGAAATATTTTCTCCTGTTCATATTCACTATGGCTTCAGTAAAATAAATCAAATGAAATTCTAAGCCTATATATAGACTTCCAAGATATACTTAAAATGAAAAAAAAACTGAAAATAATTTTGGACCCAAAATTTAGTCAATCATCATCAAATATGCACAGACTATGTATGTCCACCAGTTATAATAATATAAAAAATGCTATAGGAATGAATAAATACTGTAGCAATTGTTTAAAATGCTCTTTTTACATAGAGTTTGTATATTAATTAAACATTTCCGTTAATACTTTTTTATTGCAGTTATTGGAATTTTCTGATGACCGCACTTGAGAACTACTGGCCTAGACTTCCCACGAAAAGACACCAAATAATCGACTAACCATAACTACTTATGACTAAAATGTCTCAAAAAAAAAAGTTTCCAGCTTCACTTTCAGTGACTTCTTAATTTGCTAACTGATATTGAGAGCGGCAGAGATGCAATTAGGAAGGAAGCAGAAAACTTTCTTCTGTAATCGGTTTGTTGATACCAATTACAAGAACAAATCACCCGGCTGAAAAGTACCATGTGCTTTTTCCTCCCTCTTCACAGAAGAAAAAGACTCGGACATCTCTCTCCTCCCATTAGATTGCTATTATCGATAAATCGAATGTACAGATTCATCTGCCTTTGGTCATCCCGAACTAAGTATCTGGGTAGACCAAGATGGCGGCTGAGCAAGAAAAGCAATGGAATCATCCCCCACCCACCAAAAAAATTTTTTTTATCTTAAAAGTTAAGATCGCCGATTTCATTTAGACTTGGGATTCTTGCTTGCTTGCTTGAAGATGATATATTTTCTTCGCCATAACTAGCGAATACTACGGGGCAATAAAAACCAGCGTTAATTTCTTAACAATATCTTCATACTTCCGCCGGAATTTAAAGCATATAATATTCTATTTGTGTATTCTTTCGAAAAGTGTGATAAATAATAATAATAAATATAATAAAAATAATATAATAATTACACCTGAAGCAGTCATTTGACACAGAGGTCTGTGCCGTCCATCAGAAGGTACACTAATCCGTGGCCGTGTGCATGAAAGCTATATCCTATGCACGTCAAGGAACACGCTAGATGAACTTGACGGGACAACAACCTGTATATAGTCCCAATGATTAAAAAGCTGTTATAAAAAAGAAATTGAAACATTTTTGTTAATGAAGAGACCCATCAAAATTTAACTATTGTAGTTTTTAATTCACTATTATATAATATATATAATAATTAGTTAGGTGGCCTAGTGATTAAAGTACTTGTCTACTGATCAAAGATACCCAAATTCGAGACCGGATAAGCTATGAATGTTTCTATTCTTGAGTTATCCTTTCTGATGAAGTGACGCCTTGTTCACAGATCTCTTTTGTGGTGTATTATACTGAGAAGCTCCTGTCAGATCTCGGTAAAAAAAAAGGCGGTTTCATGGATTAAGTATCTTTTTTTTTAATTTTGATTCATTCTGATCAGGTTGGTTTAGTTGTTTTACTTTTGTGTGGCACGTTTTTGAACTCTAGGGAGTAAATGCTCAGGTTACAAGTAAAAGAAAGTTGGGAAGGAAATCCTCTGATCAGCTGTTAAGAGACTGATGTGACCCTCTTGTAAAAGCCATCCAGCGTGTTATTTAATGCACAAAGGTATGGCTCTCCGGTACACTGGGCTACGTCTTGATATCCAATCCAATGGTCAAAGAGCCCTTCCATGCTCATCGGAGGGCTGAGTGGAAGAACAGAGAAAATAACAAAGGAGTCACAGTGGTGATTCGAACCTGGGAACATCGTTACAAATCCGGGGCACTATAGACTGGACCAACCCCCTCCCCCTCCCTCCCGCCATATAAATGGTATGCTATTCGTTATTGTATATCAGTTTCAACATCATCTTTTACACATTTAACACACTTTCCATAGCAGTTACTAAACCGAAACGAATAGATTACAAGCATTAAAACCATTCAGTAAATCTTTAAACTTAAATGAGTAATTTATTACGAAGTTTAGAAATTTTGCTTGTCACGGCAATTCATATGACTAAATAGAAAACGAAAATGATTTCTCACGTGATCTCAGCTACTTTAATCCAAGAAAACAGGTATATTTCCCGGAAACTCTAATTTATTGCTTGGGTAAACAAATGAAAATCATGCATTGATTATGCGCGAAATTAATTAATATTTAAGTGAAGCCTTTTTTCCCTCTTGCTTTACAGTGGAGAAGCGTGGATTGTAACTAGAGACACAATGAGAGACTATGAAGCTATGTAGAGCGTATTCGCTTCAAGAGTTCTCATAGATCATAGATCAATGATTTATTAAATCAACTGTCAATCGATCTATGGTAAATAAGATCTGTCGAATTGTCAATTGCGCAGTCTTACCAATTTCCATTCACACTATATCATTGATGGAACTGTGCAACAGACGCTGGACAATTCTCATACACCATAGGTTAAGAGCCAATACCATTCACCTTCAATAAACCCACGATTCGTGAGAACTGTCAAAGTATAAACTGCGTAATTTCATAGTCTCCCCTAGTTGCCATTCAAGTAACCCCATTGTCGGGAAGACTATAAGATTAAACAATTGACTCTTCGATAGTTCTCCTAAATCATAGCTTAATGGCTTTTCAATCAGGGGAAAGGTGGGGAGGGTGCTCAGCCAGTAGCGCGCCAGGTTCGTAATCTGCAGTTCTCAAGTTCGAGTCCTACCTAGGACAGTGTTAAAATTTATCTCCTCTAACCCCTCCCCCGCCCCACATACACATACACACACACCAACCACCCTGCTCTCAGTCGCAAAGACCACACCGATGGGCTTGGAAAGGTAGTCGTCCGTCGGACGGGACGAAAAGCCATGGTCCCATGCACGGGATCCACAACTTCCTCTGAACTTTAAAGAACACACCGGACAGCCTTGACAGGGGGTTACCATCTGCTCCTAACAGTTGTCCAGTGGTTCCCCTTCCCCAAACCTTCTCTGAGCTTTTGGGGTCCTTGTGGCCTGTCTATTAACTCCACTGTATGCAAAAAAGTGCCGCTCACACGAAACGCAACCCAAGCTTATCAATCATCTGTTAATCAACCTGTAATAACTGTTGAAAGATCAGCTGCACAATCTGTCTTCGAAGTTGAGACTCACGCAAACAATGGCTTTGCGTGAATAGCCTTTGCGTGAGAACCTGTATTTTACTGCACACTACCTGTATAATTCTTTATTTTGCCTTACCTGAGAATCTGTTAAAACCACTACTAAATAACAGAATATGATCAGCTAACGGGAAGTAATCCTCAAGTGGTCTGTTGCTCTAATTAACTAGAAATTCACCTTCCCAACCAATAAAATTTGCCTTCCCCAAAAAAACTTTCCTATTCCAATCGTTTTCAGCTTCGTTAAATCGCGGCCAGACCTAAAAACACACGTTTTAGTTTGCATTGGATAATTAAATACATAGATCATCAGGAAAAACAAGAATCTGCATTA
The DNA here is from genome assembly GCA_038380435.1 of Ryuthela nishihirai. NCBI lineage: Eukaryota > Metazoa > Arthropoda > Arachnida > Araneae > Heptathelidae > Ryuthela > Ryuthela nishihirai. Next base: position 45,932,219 of record JAWZYU010000007.1, on the reverse strand, counting down.
CTAATGTAAAAGTGCACTGCTGTTTAATAACGTATGCTGCTTCATTGCAAACGTGAACCTTTTGCATATTTCAGAAAGTCAGAGAGTTCTCAAAGGAATGTAAAAGAAGTAAATGTTGAGGCTCACTGGTAGACCAGAAACCCTTGACCTGTTTGTATAATTAAGTCTGACACGAATTCTGTGTTGGCATAATAATTCGCCACAAAATATACAGGAAAATTACAAAGTAGCTTTATAACTTAAATAATTTTAACTAGTTTATCAACGGAAGAAAAAAACACATGACATTACAATGAATACATCAAGTTTGTTTTCCATCGGTTTGCAGTTTATCTACAGATGTGCTTCTATAGGAAAACTAGAAATGATGGTTTTACTCAGAGCTCAAGATCAACAAGATGGCTCACATCCGCCATTTCATGCAGAAACGATTTAAATCAGTAATTCCCATGCAGCTGGATTGATCGTGACTGCCCCCTTAAGTTGCATCCTCGTTCACCAGACCAAAACCCATTCAATTCATTTCTTTCTATAGGGTGTCATTAGAGACGTACAGTAGTTATCAGTTACTATTACCATAAACTAACATTGGACTGGAGAACAGGACTACAATCACCCAAGCAACTCCTGATATGTGGATATGAAGGGGGAGGGATTGGCTGAGTCAGCAGTGCGTCAGGATCGTAAACTTTAGCTCCCAGGTTCGAGTCCCAACTGTGCCTGCGTTGAGAATTTCTTCCGCTAGTCCTCCGTTCTGCCCTGGTGACAGAATAGGGTCACCATCTGTCTCCTAACAGCTGTCCAGTGGGTCATCTCTCCCCCCCCTCCTCCGAGCCCTCGAGGTCCTTGTGATCTAGCCATTTAGCCCATTGTGTGCAAAAAATGTGCCGCTCAGAAGTATTCTGCTGTTAACTACACTGGTCAAAAGTTGCAATCCATATTACATCAATGGAAAGTTACTTCGAAGTTCTATAACTTCTAAAATAAGCCTTTAACGGGAAATTGTGACTGAAGATTTATTAAAGATCTAAATCTCAATTTTAAACAATATTCGCTAGATATTTCAAACATTGTGGAAGTTAAAAAAAATAACACCAGCAGCCAGTCATAAAAATTTACCTCTGAATTAAAATTTAATTAGTATAATTTCAAAACATTTAATAAAATAAGTGTACGTTTTAGAAATGTTTGTACATTATTATTTCAATATTCGTCAATTCTTTTTACAAGTTCCTTAGAACTGGCATTGCTATTGCCAAAAATTTCAGCTTCCATAACTCTTCGAATACAGAACAGTGTGGAAAAATCGAGATTTAGAGATATAAAAACTTTGAATTCAATCTATCTCCTGCGCTTTCCCATAAAATTCTTATTTCAGAAATTACACGGATTCGAAGCGGTACTTTCATTGACAAAAGGTGGAAATTCTCTAATTTGGTACACTGTGAAGAAGAAAAAGAAATACACTGAGAAAAATTCTAAAATTAACTTAATGAACAAATTTACTGATTTTATTTTATTAAGAGGTTCGCAAACACTGCTTTGTGGTATGCCCAAAATTCATCGGTCAACCGACTTTATTAAACCGATAGTAGAATGGTCGAAGGTAAGTTAATCGAGATTTTACCGTAACTATTTTGTTGCATAAATAGACTATTTACAATACGAGTTTAAATTTTTCCCATTTTCCACCTTTAGTGCTATTAAAGGCAAAAATTCAAACTTATGGAAGAATCGGAAAAAAATACATTTTATTAGCACCCATATTACGAAAATAAAATTTTTATTTCTCTCTTGAAAACGTTTCATTCAGCAAACCGCAAAATATTGATATAGTTTTTTTTTTACTAAAAAAAATAGAGTTAAAAACGAAATCCATTGTACCTTTGACACCTCTCAGAAACCAAAGAACCAAAGATTGTTAAACAGAAAGCCATAAACTCTGCTCTTACATCAGCGAAATCTAATCCATCCCGACTCCAGCGTAATCCTCGAGTCGAATTCCATCTTCTCCGCTCGCCTCATCGTCCAATATCCACCTTGTCGACCCCTTAGATCCCCCAAACTCGCACCTTACCCCATCTTTTCCACCATCAAAGAGTGGCAGAAGCTGATGCAGTAGTGAAGACAAACCCAGATCCCCCCCCCTCCCCATTACCGAGACAAGACAAATGCGAGGCTTATAGAAGACTTAGAAGCTGGGACCGGTGGGTTGGGGGTCCCCACTCAGAGAGGCCGAATTAAGGCAGACAGTGCGTATCGAAAATAAATGCGTTTATTTCGGAAGTAACGTCTTCGATTAATATATAGGCTCATCCAAGAGACCGGAGCCAATAAAAACGTACCAAATCACTTACGAGAATTAAACTTAATCGCCAGCTTCGCTGAGCCGTGATCGAGAAAAATTGGAGCCGGGGCCTAACGGACCACGGCCGTGGCAAAAAAGGGATTTGCTGGGATATGGGAATGTCACAAGGCCCGTATAAATCGCCAGAAGCGAGGACCAGAGTTTAATACTTTAACTACCTTTATTACTTCGGCGGCCAACAAAGGTATTGGCAATACTTGCAAGAAACAATGCAAGGTATGTGTGGGGTGGTAAGGGACTAGTTGATGATTAAGTGATACTCACAAACTTAAAAAGTTTTTTTTCTCGTATATGTCGGAGAAAGATAGGACAGGTGACTTATCTTTTTTTTGTATGAAGATATTTGCATAGTTCATGTACTAATGGTGAAAACTGGCCAAGTTTAGTTGAGACTGCATTTAAGACAAGTTTGCATCATAAAATCCTTTTCTAATGAAATATTTGTTTAAAAAACATTTTTCGATAATGAAAAGTATCAATTTGTATATTTTACCCATAGGCTTAGAAGGAAAAAAAGTGGGCTGTTTCTGAGTGTCAATTTTTACACATAATGGAATAATTGTGCAAGTCATAAGGGCTCAAAGATGGGTTGGGCATTCATTGGATAGCTGCTAGGAAACAGATGAAAGCTTCTCATACAAAAAAAAAACTTCGAAGGTGGTGGTTTTGACACGTAAACTTATTTAAGTCTATTTTTCTTACTATTCCCATAGAAAACGTACGATATTGAAGTCCTCAAGTGGGAAGAGGAGGGGGGGGGATATAATCCGAACGCTGCCTTGGATACACCACTATATGCATTTAGTTTCTGCTCTTGTAAATCACTAATATTAAATCAATTTAAGATATAAAATTAATTCGCTATCTCTAGCTCTACAACTTCAATCTGCTTCAACCGACATTAGAACGAAAAACAAGAGATTTTAAAATGAGTCTAACAGCGAGAGTGATGCAGACTTTGAACCTGAAATCGATCGAAATGTTCCATTGCCATATTATGACACTTTGCGTAATTTGTGAACCAAAAAGACGAAACTTCAGCTATCCGAATGGTTCGACTTTAAGGGAAAAAATGCAACAATTATCTGAAAGGAAGAAAACAAAGAGAGGAAACAAACAAAATGGCAGAATTTCTCAAAAAAGGCAGTTCATATTTTATTTTCATGTTATAAATAGATAAATATTTTCGTAAAAAATATTTTGTTTCGCTTATCCCTGTACTCACCGGTCCCTATTAATATGATTAATCGGGCGTATCAGCTACTTAAACTATCACGTAATTTTATCAATCCCTCATGTTATTTTCCAATACCAACAACTTCATGTTAGGTAAATGAAAAATATATAATCAAAGCAAGTACTCCTAAAACGAATGTTTACGAAAAAAAAAACAACTGAATATTATACCTTTCACACCTAAGAATATACATAGTATTAGTTACGTATTTAAAGAGTTATGAAAGGTTAAATGCTTAAAAAAGTGTTCTATGTTAATTACTTTTTTATTTCGGGAAAAATTGACAAAAGTTTTGAAGAACCGTTACGTGAACTTCTGAAAAATGCAACACTATCTTAACAAAGAGTTCCATGTAGTAGTATTATTCTTGTTATTAAAACAAGAATTTTGGAATTAATTTTGAAAGACTCTTACTAGCTGGCAAAGTTTTTAAATATTGGAGGCACTTTAATAAAAACTGAATTAATATTGCAAAGTTATATATTGAACTCATAGCATTACTTTATCTCTAGTCTTTTTTTTTTCATAAAAATCTTATTTTAGAAGTTGAGAAAAGAGAACTTGAGAAGTAACAGAATTATTAAGAACGAAACATTTAACAGAAAACGATAATTGTTAACTCTCCTCCTAAATACGTTTTTAAAATTAGGGAAAATGGAACATTAAACAAACTTTAAAATTATATTTATTTTGTTAAACCGATTCGGTGTAAGTTATTATTTGTTTTAATTGGCTTTTGAGGTAAATTCATTTGACTAACCAAAATTGTCTTTAAATGCTTCAGCTTTCACATTCTTTAAATATTAAACAAATATCGATGAAAACCGAGATATGGATAAATTTGAGATTTTCAATTTATACTGAGTGGAATTCCATAAAAAATATTTTTCCCAAAGTTAAGAAACTTTGAATTTGACGTGGCTTTCTCTTCACATAACCTGGGAATGCCCCAATACATTTGGTAATAAGTTTATTACTTATGAGTCTATGACGGAAAAATTGGTCACATTCCAAATATATATATATGCATCAACCATCACGCAACAGTCAGGAATTTGTAAAGAGAAAGATTCACTGATGGGCAATTCACATCTCCTAATAAAATGCAGAAATAATTCACAATGCCACAAACTTAAAAATTCCATCTACTGAACCAGAAAGGAAAAAAGATTAAGGAGCTAAAGATTACATTTGAAAAAAAAATCATATTCAGAAACCTCTTCTGATCGGTAAATAGATAGGAAAGCAGGACAGTTTCTCTCAACTCGGCCCGAAACTACGTAGGATACAAAAAGTAGTCTCAAACATTTTGACAGTTGTCTATGAGTGCGAAGCGAAGAAGTACATGGCAGTAGTGGAAGAGAGAGTGAGTTCCAACTGGATGGCATTCTGATGGGATGATGAACGGGCAGCTGGATATGGGAAGCCATTACTGCTGGGTAGTCTAAGAGTGGGTGTAGAGGAGGGAAAGGTTGGGGGAGAGAGACATAGAGCGTGGCAATAGTAACCCTTGTGTAGAAGTAGAAGCAGTGGTAAAAATGGCGGAAGGATAGTCTGCAACAGGAGAAGAGCCTGTATGCCACCTTGGCTGCCGCCGATCCATCAGCCCAATTGGTTCCAACCATGGTAAGGAGAAAACTGGGAGGAAGAGAGGGTGGTGTGTAAATGGGGCGGGATGAGATGGAGTGAGGAGGAGGAGGAAGAGGAGAGAAGTGGAGACTAGGAGAGAGGTCGCTCGCCTTCGAACGAGGTCACTATCGGTAAGCAGCTCACGCGTTTTATCACTCATATTCTTCGGCCGGGTTTGGTGAACAAGGAAGGCCAAGCAAGACTCGAGAACGACCAAAGTCACTCTTTTAATAAAGGCTGGGTCTGGTGGGGATGAGGGAAGTTGGGGGAGGGGGGTGGACGTATGGAAGAAGAGGAGAATCGTCAGGATTCTCATCGAAGGGATGCTGCTTCAAGCCGTGGGAGATTTTTTCGCTGATTGATGGCAGAATAGGAGTAAAGATTGAGAGGCGGAGGTGGGGTGTGTGTTGGGGGTGGGGGGGGGGGTGATGTAGCGACTGTTAGGGACTCTCATCTGGTTGTTCCTTCGCCGTGGGTGTTCTTCTCCATATCCTAAACGAGAGATGGAGAGTGAGATGCGAGGACGGTTGGATGAGAAGAGGAAAATGGAGTTTAGAACTTAAAGTGTTTCCCTTTACTCAATACCCCTTCTTCCTCCTCCCCCCTCTACATGCCCACTTTTTAAAAGAAAAATAAGGGGAAAGGAATTCACACAGAAAAGAGGAGAAGGAAATGAAATAAGCTTCCGAGAGAAAAAAAAAACGGGAAATAAAGTCCCTGATAGTTTGAGGGGGTGGGGGTCCCTAGTTTTCCAAAGAGCAGATTGTCTGCGTTTTCATCTACTGAGTGTTCTGTATTTTTTCGGATTTGCTTTTAAAATGACGAAAGACCAACTGAGGAAAAAAAAACAGAAGAGTACAGCAGCGGAGAGTGTTGACGAAATCGAGTTTCCATTTGATAACCGAATTTTGGGAGGAAAGAAAAAAAAACGTAGTAGAGAGGAGTGAAAAATATCTGACACTACTTTTTTTAGCAAAGTCCCACCCACGAAGTAAATGTATCTATACACACAATCAGAGATATATGTATATACGGGAAAAAAACAGTTTAAGGAAAAAAGTAGCAATGGATATGTGGAAAAAACATAAAAAGGGAACGGTCTAGTATGTCAGCGGTATGGCTTTAAAATACTGGACGATCTCCAGGGATACGGAGAAAAGAAGATGGGAAAGATAGAGGGAATGGAAGGAAGATGGACGACAAAGAACGTGAAGAAACTATAAGACAGCTAAAAGATATATGTCGAAATAGACCTAACGCTGAAAAATGTGTTCTGGCCATTCAACTGGTTTCGGTGAAAGATTCCACAGTATGGACTAAAGTGGAAATTCCGGATAAATGCTACATTTTTTTTATATATATCTGAGCTGACAAGGCAGGGGAGAAAATCACTGCTAACAGTTTAGAAAGCTTTGTGGAGTTTGTTTTCAATAACTCCGTTTGCAAAATGGCCAAAAAGAAAATGTGCAGATTCAATTCTGAAGGCAAATCTGAATTTTGAAAAGTGGGCAGTCGGTATTTTTGGATTCATAGCAAACAAAATTCAGGGTAATAGAATTAAGATCCGAATTTTATGAAACACCAAACTTGATTGCATGCTACTATTTTGGTAATGTTAAAAGAACACCTAAGGTAAGACCAAAAATTAATAAGCACTGTACGGCATTACAATAATTTTACACAATAAGCAAATTAGTAGTAGTAGTACATTATAGGAAATAATTTCAAATTAAATTAGTATATTACAGCAAATACTTTTTAGAATACGGAAATTAAAATTTTTTTATATTTTAGTTTAAAAAATTTTCAGCATTAAAGCAATAATTTGAGAACAAGTAAACAGATTAAATCAACAGTTTAGAATAACCAAACTATTGTATCAGAACAATAATTTCGAAAATCAGAAAATTAGTGCATTAAAGCAATACTTTTAGAATAAAGCAAACTAGAACATTACAAGAATATTTTTCAGAATAAGAAAACTGCAAATAAAGTTTGATTATTTTAAAATTCTTTCTAATTCTAATAAGTTATCTTTTAGGAACTAATTTCTTTTTTCCACTAATTTTTCAGTCCATGGGCATTGTGAAAATAATCTTTCACGTTAATACTTAGCATATTTTCAGTCTGACTCCAATAGAGCACTGTGCGATATAACTACACCCCCTTACGAAAAGTATTTGAACGTTTTGTTATGCGGAAGAAAATTCACATTTAAAAATAAACAAACCTTATTAGCACAAAATCCGTCAAAATGGAAATGACGAAATAAATAGAGAAAAAAAAATGGTTCCAAACTTAGAAATCCGGTTCTATTATAAATGGGAGTTGAAGTTTTAAATGCAAGAAATATTTCGCTGAAAATCAATGGATACCTTGACTGTCCCCGATTTAAGCAGAAAGTTAAAAGTGGTCTTAAGTTCGAACTCGAATTTTATCATAAGTAGAGACTTGAACTTTCAACGCAACACGGCATGCAAGAAGAAGAAATTTGGGATGGCGAAGTATTTGGATAGTTATGTGGGGGGGAAGGATATCAAAAAGGATTAAATGCAAAATTTTAATCTTTCGAAATGTAGAAAAAAAAAGGCTATTCGAAGTTCTAAATTGCGTTCCATTATAGATAGGAAGTTGAAGTTTAATGTAACATATGGTGGTACAGATGAAACCGGCAGATGAGATTTGGGACTCATCGGTGAAATGTTGTGGAATTACAAGAGGCTAAAATCTGGCAAATCAAAAGATAAATGCGTTCCAAAAGTTGTCTTATAATTAAGGTCCCGCCAACAATGACAACTCTTGGTATCTGTTCAACTGGCAAGATTCCTTTTTCTTTTGAAAAGTTGAATTAAAAAAAAAATATTTGTGGCACACTCCCCAAGGTCAAACTCTCCAACGATACTAAAATTTAGAGGGTCGGTTCAATGGTTCAGCCGCAAAAGTTAAATATACGCATTTTCTAAAAATATGTTTGTATATTTATGACAACATAGGAAAATTTTTCAGAGATAAAAGTCTCATTCAAATTTATCAAAATTTCACTTTTCAATGATATTCGTTCAATATTTATACAGTTATGGATGCTGAAAATTTTAACAGCAGAGCTCTAGTATTAAGAAATTAATTAATTTTAAACGTTTGTGTAATGATTCTTTGTTTTCGTCAATCTTAAAGAAAAGTGTTCCCGATGATCATAACAAAATCATCTGCTGTTAAATGTTTCAATTTTAATAACGTTAAACATTAAACGAACAATATTGAAAATCTTAAGACTTCAGCGAGAACATTCTATCTCTAGGGATATTTTTTCGGCTAAATGCCTTAAAATCAGGAAAAAGTTAATACGATCTTCTAAACATGAAAGTGTGACAACACTTTTCCTACCATAGTGTATTTGGCAGACACAAACTATTTATTTTTAGTATAACAAGGAACTTTATCTTCACATCGGTTAGTTTAAACGCCCTTAGAAAAAAACACATTCGCTGAAATAAATGGATGGGAATAAACAGTCATGAAATGACACCTTTTTTCATCCTAGGTTTTGCGCTACTTATGCACTTTGAAGAGGTGTCGTTTCAACGACGAAACTCCAATCCGCCTCACCCCACAATCTGGCAGCAACTCCTGTTAGTGTCGGCTGTTCGGAGCCTTAATGATTTCCCAAAGAAAGCGTTGTCACGAAAGAAAAGACAGAGCCGGCCTAACGTACCACTCTCGAACAACACCCGTCTCTTCACATACATCCGTCTGTATGGTACCCAGCGGCCTACTGGTAGCAGACTAATTCATCAACCTAGGACCCAGAGTGTCCGTTTGCTGCACAAATGCGCCCCACGCTCCAGAGGAGTTCCTCAGGAGTTAATAGATTGACAACTTTGGCCTGCCACTCGGCCCGACCGTGGCAGAGCAGTTAAGCAGATTAGTGAAGACCTGCACCAACTAATTCCCGCCTGCTCCGCATCTATGTCTCCGGAGCAGAATCCCCATCCTCTTCCATCCCTCCGCCTAGTAGTAGTCTCCCTCCCTAGATTGTCTATACGCTGTGAACACAGTTTGGCTTAGGCAGAAAGTAATGCTCTGAGGATGCAGCTACACAGAAAAGAGAGACGTGGACTGTTCCCATTTTGTCATTTAAACCACCGTTCTCTTAAAACCTTTTTTAAGCAGTAATTATCTGATATTTGACTGTCTTATAGGATATATAGACATTATGATCTTTGCTCGTCATTTGTTGACAACATCAATATGATCGAATTAAGTACTATAAATGTGTGTGAATATTTGATTACATTTACATCATATGTACTACCTGCAAATAATTGTGATACTCCCTTAGTACGAAACTAACGTACCACAGATTTCCTGTGGTACGTTAGTTCAGAGTTAGGTGAATGCTACCTTAGTATAATAAATCACGTTTAGTGTAAATAAATGAATATTTCTCAGCAACTGCAAATAATTGTAATTATTATTTTGGTTGCAGCAAATAATTGTAAATACTTAGTACCTACAGGTATCTGCGAATACTGGCTCTGCAAATAACTGTGAATACTCGTTTATACCTAAAATAAAGTTAATATTCCGAATTATTTGAAGTACTATCTTAGCACACAAATAATTCTGAATACAATCTTAATGTTTACCTACAAATAATAGCGAATACTAGGACAATTTTCTTAATTATTTTCAGATACTATACTAAGGTAGTATTTAAAATTATTTGTAGGCACTAAAAGAATATTCACTATTATTTGCATATAAATGCCATTTTAGTACCTGCAAATAATTGTGAATACACTCTTAGTACGTGAAAAAAATGTGAATACTCTCTTAATACCTGCAAATTATTGTAAATACGTATTATTACCAGGAAATAATGTGAATGCTACCTTAGTTCCTACACATAATTATGGATACTATTTTAATACCTTCAAATAATTGTAAATACTTAGTACTTGCAAATAATTGGGATACTTCATCAGTAAGAAAACGGCGTCTAAAACGAATCGCTGTTAACATGGTGAAAATGGAGATAAGTTCCATATCCTGAACACGAGGCGCGAAGGCTGTCTCAGTAGGAAGCACGCCAGGCTCCTTTATTTAGGTTTGAGTTTCCCTTGAGCCTACTTTAAGATTTTCTTCTCTAACCCATGCTCTGCCCTAAGAGAATGGGAAGACCGATGGGAAGTTAACATAAGGCTCCGTATGCAGAAAAGCTATACCCTAAATACTGGATGTATTTATTTGAAGAGAGGTTCCATTCTGTCCCTTAATGGCTGGCCAAAGGATCTTTTTTCACTTCTGAGCCCTGAGCCCTTGGGGCCTTATGACTTACCCATTTAGCACTTGTGTGCACAAAAGTGCCGTTCAATGGTAAAATAGCTTATTCTAAAAAATACTTTATACACTTTTTTTTTGCACTGACACAAAAATACAAATAATAATTAGTATTCAGTAATACACGGTACTTACTCTATTTTAAATCAAATACTCAGCAAGAATTTGTCGTTTTCCTCCTAAGACTGCCTATTTAATTAAAGATTCACATCCCAACCTTTAATGTAGACAACTTTTAAATCCAGAAATGGAAAGCATTTGCCAGAGTTCGATATGAAATAGTACTTGTCAAAAGATAGTTTATCATTTTATTCTGATTTTGAATTTCGCCTTTTCTCCGGCAGTTTGCGAACATTTATGACGGCATCCTAGGTTGTTTTTTTTAATATGAGTAATATGAGTACGTTTCTATCGATGCGTACAATATCGTTTGCGTACAGTCGCTCAAAAAATATTGGAACACTATGGTTGATTACAGAATTCAGAAAAAATATTTGGCAACGTTTTTTTTAGAAATTAGTGATCTAGCAACCTTCGTGTACAGATACACAAAGGTTGCCAGATCACTAATTTCTAAAAAATATCGTACTATATCGATTTTATCGTTTTTTGAGAAACTTTCAGAGACAGACAATTTTTGCTATGTTCTCTATAAAATCATTAACTGCGGAGAGTCATATAATTTTTGGTGTTAATAAAAAAAATTTGATTTTTAATTCATCTAATGGCTGACTGATTAGCGTGCTTGGCTACTGATCAATGGGACCCGGGTTCGAGTCCCGAATAAAATATGGATGTTTCTTTACTATGCTATCTTCCTGCTGAGGTCCCGCCTATCTCACAGACTTTCTCAATGGGGTATTATACCGATAGCTTCGTGGCAGACGTCTGTGGAAAGTGTCTGCCTGAGAGGAATTTTTTCAAAATAAAAAACTTAGGAATACTTTACTCTCTCAGTGTCCTTTAGGGTTATTTTTTCCCTGCTCACCCCTAGAGGTCCATCCCCGATCACTTTTTTCCCCTGCTTGCCCCTGTGTACAATGTCGGACTCAATGTATGTGTCGTTTTTCTGTTGAGGTCCTGCCATCCTCTCAGACCTTCTACATGGCGTATAAACTGACAGGCTCCTGTCAGACCTCTGTGGCAAGCAGCTGCTTGAGCGGGTATTTTTTATTTATTTATTTATGTGGCTTGCCAGAGCTAAACGGATGAACGCAAAATATTTTCTGAATAAATTTCGCGCTCAAAATATCTTTAACAAATTAATAAACTAATTAATGTCCCCTCAGCATCTGCTTGCCACAGGAGTCTGTCAGTTTATACGCCATAGCAATAGGTTTGTGAGGATGGCGGGAGCTCAGCAAAAATACAACACAAATATCCATGCCTTATCCGGGGCTCGAACCCTGGTTCTTTTGATCAGTAGCCGAGGGCTCTAACCACTCGGCCACGGGACGGCCTACAAATGAATTAGGCAGTGAAAATTTCCCAAAAAATACTTTAAAATTTTGAAAATGTACCGATTTTGAAATTATCTGGCAGTAAAAATTGATATGTGAATTTGGAGGATGATCAAATATTTTCACTTAGGCAGATTCTTGAGAAATGTTTGGAATTTCAGAAACCTGTGGTTGCTAGCTTTTTAGATTTCAAAAAGGCTTTTGCCTCTGTTAATCGACATAATTTGTGGTTGATTGTTAGATAACATGGAATACCTGATAAGTTGGTTAGTGTAATGAAAGCTCGCTATAATAACACTAAGTCGTGTGTGAGAGTTGGTACGTCTTTCAGCGATTAGTTTAGCATTACTAGTAAAGTTAGACAAGGGTGCATTTTGCCTCCTTTTCTGTTTTGTTTGGTTATTGATTATGTTATGCAAAATTCTTTGCAAGGGAAAGAATTTGACTTAAACTGTCTCATCATCATCATCATCATCATCATCATCCTCAAGCAGCCATGGGCTACGGAGGTCCAACCAGACCGCGCAGTTTAATTCTCCAAGCATATCTGTCCTGAGCTACATCTGCTGCATCCGGCCACTGTACACCAATTCTAACAAGGTCCTGTTTGACATTGTCAGCCCACCGCATCCTAGGTCTCCCCCTCCTTCTGAGGCCTCTAGGCACACTGTTCATAACCCTATTCGCCAATCTATAATTATCCATACGGGCAACATGGCCAAACCAGCGGAGTCTCTCTCTGCACAATATGCTGCTTAAAGGAGGTTGCAGACTCCTTTGCCTAACCTCATCATTAGTTACAAAATTAAACCACCTAATACCCAAGATACTGCGCAAGCATCTAGAATCAAAAGCATCTAGTTTCCTGTTATCTTGCTTACACAGCGTCCAAGTTTCACTACCATAACTAACCCTAGAAAGAACCAAACTATTATACAGTCTAATTTTAGTCTTTAGGTGTATACGCCTATTTCTCCACAATCTCCATAGATTCTTAAAAGACCCGGCAGCAATACCTATTCGTCTGTTAATCTCATGCCGCACATCACCAGTATCAGTTACGCAGCTCCCAAGGTAATTAAACTGTGACACCTGCTCAAGACTGCAACCATTCAGATTAACTGAATCACAACCTGCCTGACCAATTTTCATCACTTTAGTTTTCTCTCTGTTTATAACCAAACCTACTGTACTACCAGTCTCATCAACAGTTCGAATGAAAGAGTTCATCTCATCAACATCATTTGCCAAAAGGGCTAAATCATCAGCATAATCTAAATCAGAAATTTTCGTATCTCCAGCCCATTTAAGGCCAAAAGCTTTCCCTTGAAGTGAATTTCGCATAACATAATCAACAACCAAACTAAAGAGAAAAGGAGACAAAATGCACCCTTGTCGAACACCAGAAGTAATGCTAAACCAATTGCTACAAGCCTTACCAACTCTCACACACGACTCAGTGTTATTATAAAGAGCTTTCATAATGTTAACTAACTTGTCTGGTATACCATATGATTTCACAATCAACCACAAATTATGACGATCAACAGAGTCGAAAGCCTTTTTGAAATCAACAAAGCTAGCAACCAAAGGTTTCTGAAACTCTAAACATTTCTCAAGAATCTGATCTACACATCCCCTACCACTTCTGAATCCACATTGCTCATCACGCAATTGCCTGTCAACCAGATTCTTAATTCTATTAAGCATAATCATGGAAAGAACTTTACCTGGAACAGAGAGTAGGCTGATACCCCTATAGTTATCACAAGAACTGCGATAACCTTTTTTGAAAATAGGGATAATAATAGCTCTGGTAAAATCTTTAGGAACCATGCCTTTATCACAAAAGTTATTCAAAATTTCAGTCATACAAATGGTAACTGAAACATTCCCAGCTCTAAGCATTTCCATAGTAATTTCATCCACCCCTGGGGATTTATGAAGTTTAAGTTTAGAAATAGCCAAACTAACTTCAGATTGTGTTATAGGGCCAACATTAAAGCCAACAATGCATCTATCATCATTGCAAACAATGGGAGTAGAACTAACCACACCCTAGAGTGGCCAAATACAGCAGCAGTAGCTAAGAACACACATGTCTGGAGAGGAAAATTACAGAGTCTGGTTGGACCTCCGTAGCCCATGGCTACATGAGGATTTTGTACATACGTATGTATGAATTTTAGAGTTATTTTTCAGCTTCCGACAAGATCAAACACAGAATATTACCAATTTCTTAGAAATTTTCTACTTTAATATAATAGGAAGCTTATTTCGAAGAGCTATAACTTTTTAAATAAGCTTTTTAGGGGAAAATGCAACAAGACTTCTTCATTCAGAAAACCTTAATCAAATCTATCTGCATCTCGATTTTCAACATTATTCGTCCTGTATTTAGAGCTTTGAAAGCTTTAATATTTAAATAATGCCAATCATAGGGTTATTTTTTTGCCTGTGAATTTACGTCTGAAGCTAAGTGAAACTTATATAATAATCTTTATTTCAAATCTTTTATAAACGTGCATTTAGACTTCGGAAAATAATTTTTTCCAATGTTCCTCAATTTTGTTAGATTTCTTAGGATTGGCATTGCTGCTGTTAAATATTCCAACCTCCATAACTCTGCAAATAAGGAACGAATATTTCAGAAAATCGAGATTTAGATAGATTCAATTGATATATATGAATTATCTCCAATGGAATTTTTCCATAAAATGCTTATTTAGAAATCATAGTGCTTCGAGGTCAACTGTCCATTGACAAAAGAGGAAATTTTTATTTTTGATTAATAAAATATAGTGGCTATATAATACAGAGATTATATATATCTCTGCAGTAGCTAAGAACACACGTCTGAAGAGAGTGTTTTTTTCACATACTCTCTTAGTACGTGAAAAACAAAATGATATCTCTGCAGTAGCTAAGAACATACATGTCTGGAGAGAGTGTTTTTTTTCACATACCCTCAATTGCTCTATATCTGTAAATGTGTGACTTTTACAGATATAGAGAAAATACAAAGATATATAGAATCTTCCTAACTATATTTCAATAAACGATATGCGTAACTATATTTTATATTGTAATTGTAACTAGGCTTTTCAAAAATTATCTGTTTATTCCAAAAATACTCCACGGTATATGCTCCTAAGCATTTTATACTTTATCATCCGCCATCCACAAAACGGCTTTCACTGTTTGTCACACAATACAACCATCACCGTTAAACATTTTTGCATTCATAATTTTCAAACCCGCTTCGGTTTACCAGACAGGATTAACTAGACGAAACACGCGCATCCAAATCGCCATTATTAAAATATCTTCGAGCACCACGCGAGTTTAAACCTTCTAAATTCATTATGATTTAACGCCGTCTCTTCTGCAGTCATCCATAATTTAATTTCCGCATACTGAAGGGGAAACTGTGGCGGGATTATTATAAACACTTCCCTCTGCATGTAACTAACTGGGAAATGCTGTTTCCCAGACAATTACGTACTTCTCCCGTCATTTCGCGCTGGCGAGCGAGCACCGTACCACCTCGACAAGCCAGGGCATTAACAATGAATGCCACGCTGCACGATCTGAACTCGGCATTTCCAAAGCATAACTCAACTGCCACATCTATGAAATTCATTTCGTTCTAGTTAGTGGCAAGTTTAAGCAACAAGTTCTCACCGATGGGAGACAGAGGTTGGCAGCGCAGATGAAAGTGAATGGTAATTAAGAATGACGTAGCCGTCTGAATTGTTCGAATCGTAGTGATTCAGAGCGAGAAAGGTGTATGGAACTATTACGAAACATACTAATACATTAAACACTTCTAACAAGCAATACTCTAATTACAGATGCAATGAAAAAGAAACATTTTTTAAGCTTGCTTATCTTTTAAATATAAATAACTGACCTCGAAAATTCGAAACATGTTGCGAATGTCCAACGTTAATGATATTTTTATTTCTATTCTTCACTGCGCTATTTATCGATCGAAGTCACGCTATAGTAGAACATACGTATATTGTAGTTATAACAAAATATAATTCTGTTGCGGAAAAACGTATATTTTAAAGTAATGAACTGTCAAACGTTTTAAGCTTAATGGCGTTTTAAATTTCAATAGCTAACTTTGATTCTAAAACTTATATTTCATAGATTTGCTGTGAATATATAAAGTTAAAAATATTTCTATTCTTCATCCACAGTCCATCTACAGTCTATTTACAGTCCATCTACAGTACGAATCTTTATTGCTTGTGAATTTTGGATTTTGGTCGAGAAATACGGTAGAAGTTACAATAAAAAACACACAAATAAAGTAATTACATCATCAAGGGCAACCTCCATAGTCCTACATATAGAGTCAATAACTGATTATTACTCAATGAATCATTACTTCGGTAATTCGTACATAATATATAGGTTAAAACATTTTACATTTATCTTTGACTTCCCTTAATGACATTACAAATAAGTCGAATTCAAAATGTAAATCATTATATAAATTACAAAATCTGCATAAACGAAATTTGGTAGTTGACAGTTTTAACGGCTATCAATACATGTTTCCCTGCAATAAAAATTATATTTTCATTTTAAATATTCATGTAATGTAGCTCAAATCTTAATTTTAATTGTAGACTACTTATTAACTTATCTAACCATCTATAACTTAAAGTGGCATGTTTCTCTTCTCGTTCTCACAAGAGATCTGTGTATGCGAAAAGGTTGGACACCTGCGATTTACATTTTTTTTCTTTACCCCTGAACACTGATTTTCCGGCCATATAATGTTGCTAAACGGCCAGCTTGTCAGAAGCTTATGAATTAAGCACAGATTTTTGTTTTATACATCTGCATGATTTTATGGTGTCCCCCTTTTTCTGGTCATTAGGCACAATGTTCATAATCCTATTCGATAATCTGTTGTTATACATGCAAG
Organism: Ryuthela nishihirai; assembly: GCA_038380435.1. NCBI lineage: Eukaryota > Metazoa > Arthropoda > Arachnida > Araneae > Heptathelidae > Ryuthela > Ryuthela nishihirai. The sequence continues at coordinate 45,915,240 of JAWZYU010000007.1, read as the reverse complement.
CAACATGGCCAAATCAACGCGTTCTCTGCACGCTGTTCATTCGTCTAACATCATCATTCGTTACACAGTCAAATCACATAATACTCAAGGTACTGAGCAAGGATCTAAAATAAAGTCATCAAGTGTCCTGTCATCTTGCTTAGAAAGAGTCCAAGTTATCCAGTAGTTATGCTAAACCACTCGCTACAGGCATTACGAACTCTCACATGACTCAGTGTTGTTATGAAGAGACATCATTTATGGTAACTTATCAGGTATGCCATATGCTCTCACGATCAACCACAAATTATGACGATTAATAGAGTCAAAAGCCGTTTAGAAATCTACAAAACTAGTAACTATACGTTTTTGGAAATCTAAGCATTTCGCAAGTACCAAAATCCTCTTAAATCCATATAGTCGGAAACGTTTCTGTAGAAAGTGTTCGGTAGTGACAGCGCTCTTCAGATACACATCAGGTGTCACACAATTTTTTTAAATCTAAGAGAGTCCATTCAAGTGCAACGTTTGTGGCAATCGTTTCTCAACTAAACATCGATTAGATAAAGGTTAGGGAAATTTGTTTATATTTCCAGGATTGATCCTCTGTATTTCACACTCTGTAATTTCTTTTAAAATAGAGAGAATAAAATCATGAATCGATAGATCAGAGTTAGACCTAACTTCTACCAACCTCAATAAATTACGAAATCTATGTACAGATGACATATAATTCGTCTGGTACTCAAAGGGTTAACAATGTGTTATGTTTCGGATTAGAATCTTTCCGATTTTAATGTTCGAGTTGAAATTTTTATTGTCTGATTGAAAATGTGTGCTGTTTCTGCAGCAATCTTCCTGGTATCTAATTAAAAATATATGCTCTTTCGGGCTAATCATTCTAGTATCTGTTTAAGAATATGTGCTATTTTGGGCTAAAATCTTTTTGGTAACTAATTAACTGGCCTCGTGGTTAGGTCAACCTTTTCAAACTTCTCCTACTGTTCCAGCAGGGCAAACTTTGTGTGTTGACTGAGGCAGTGGTCAGCAGTGACTTTGGTTTAGTGATGCATGTCCTTGTATGAGAAGGCATGTAAAAGCCAGGAGTTCTAGGATTAGTCTCTGTCCTATGTGTCGCAAAATGAAAAAAAAATTTGAAATGAAATTCAAAATATGTGCTATTTGGGCAACAATTTTTCTTTTATCTAATTCAAAATGTATCCTGTTTCGAGTTAATCATTCTGGTATATGCTTACGAATGTGTGTTATTTCTGGCTAGACTTTCTGGTTCCAAACAATATTTAAGTGCTTAATGATATTCTGTACTTGACTTATTATCTAGTTACTTAGTAGTTTTATTTTTGCTTAGTTTCAGAATTTGTGCAATTTCAGAAGTAAAAAATATGCTTTAAATACACTAAAACACAATTAAAACCTAGGTACATAAAATGCTTAGTAGCTATTTTTATGATACGATTAATACTTAAATTATTTAGGGATTTTTACAGTTTCAATTTTTAAATTTCAATTTGTAGAGTTCATTTAAATTTTATTGGTTCACTTAATAGTAACCTTTCGTAGTAAAATTAATACTTGAAGTGCTTAATGTTGCTCTGTACCTATCTTATTTTCTAGTACTTAGCAGCGTTATTTTTGTTAACACTTATAATATTTAGGAACTTCTCTTAGATATGCTAGTGCTATTAATTTTCTTTTTGTAACTCTCTTAATATTTAGTTATCGATAACATTTTGTACTGTTTTTATTTATTGTACTGATTAATATTTTATATTTATCAAAATCAAATTATTTAGTGAAATCAAGAAAACACTCCACTATTACAATATGAAGAGATTCAGATTGAAGATCATAATCATAATAGTTGAACTTTTCGAAAATGTAATTAATGTTAATGTTGTCTCCAGCGTGCTCGATCGGCTAAAACTATTGTGCTAAACGTTGAATTGTTTTACTTCTGAGCGGCATTTTCTGCAATGAAGTTCTTGAATGCAATGGTCACAAAACCCCAAGGATTCTCTGAAAAGCAGTTAGAACACAAATAGAAGCCTCCAATCAAGGCCATTAGCATGTTCTTTAAAGTGCACACAATATGGTATTCGATGAACGAGTTTTTTCAAAACTATATGTCCCCTTTTTCACCGAAGACAAGGGTAAAGTGGAGGTTAAGGGAGAAAATTCGATCAAGCACAAATGAGTATTCAATGTTTAACACCTATATTTATATTTATTGCTCTCATAGTAAATGTAGGTGATTTTTTTAAATGTAGGTGACTTTTTTAAATATAATTCGCAGTCTTTCCTTCTTTTATTTCAGGATCACACTCAGAGGCTCAGGGTGATGATGGTGCAAGTGGAGATGAGCACATCTGCGGCAAATGCCGTCTGGAGTTTGTCGACTTGTCGGACTTCTTACATCACAAAAGACAGTGCACGAGAAAACGACTGGTGCTCGTCGTTGGTGATGACAGCAGTGACGACTTGGGGGTCGAAGGTCGCAGCACTTCTTCTCTGGACTTCACCGACGACCCCGAGAAATTCGGCAGAGAAGTGCCGACGACTTACATGGGTTCTTCGTCTTACGACAAACCCGATTCACCGGACAGTGCCGATCTTCCGACTCTGTTGGTGGGAAAGACCATCCAGAGTTATGTCGGAACCGACGATCGACCATTAGAAATCGAAGAGCTCCCAAAAGGGGACACATCTTTAATCACCACAAATGGCAGCTACACGAACAATATCAAGAGAGATGGTGCCGACGGAACTGTTGCCTCTCTACCACCAAGTCTACCTCAATACATCTATACTCAGCCTGTTCCAGACACGAATGTCACTTTGCAAGCGCTCCAAAACACACGGGTCGCAGTAGCCCAACAAGGAGCCAGTGCCAACAACGTCCCTCATCTTGCTGCTCTGCACTCGGCCCTGTACACCTTGCAGCAGCAGCAGATCATTCAGCTCCAGGTCATTCAGCAGTTGCAGACCCAGCTGGTTGGGTCCACAAACTCCACCAATCCTTTGGTTCCGGTTGCCCCACCACTTGGGACTCTCACAGGCACTGTGGCCCTCACTCCACCCCAGAGCACTGATGGCAATACCGGAGGGGTCTTAGCCTTAACCACATCGACGCCGTCTCTGACGGCGGCAGACAGTGTTCCCGCACAAAATCTGACCACCACCAGCACCGCCACTGCTGTCACATCTCGAAGTACAAGTGCAGTCACTGAAGGCAATGGCGGAGTACTGCAGCCTTTACCACCACCACCGCCTCCCCACGAGCCCAACACTCTGGAACTACTGCAACGACACACAGAGCAAGCCTTGCAGAACACCATGGCAGGTAGCTCCTTTCTTCTCAATGGACTCAGCGGATTAGGAAACGGCTCTGACATTCTCAGATTCTGCAAGAGCAAAAGTGGCTCAGATGGTAAACGTGATGGTAGTGAAGAAGCTTTCTTCAGACATCGCTGTCGTTTCTGTGGGAAAGTGTTCGGTAGCGACAGCGCGCTTCAGATCCACATCAGGTCTCACACAGGAGAGAGGCCATTCAAGTGCAATGTTTGTGGCAATCGTTTCTCAACCAAAGGAAACCTCAAGGTTCACTTTCAGAGGCATAAGGCCAAATATCCACACATAAAAATGAATCCACATCCTGTGCCATTACACATGGATAGCCTTCATCCTCCTCTCGAACCGCCAGAGGCATCAGAGACCCCACCTATCGCTGGATCAGCATCGTCAAGCCAAACAATCGCCCATACCCTGCCACCATCAACTATGGCACCATCACAGCCACTTCCATTGGTCACGCATGCTATAAAGGGACGTGAAACCCCTTCAGACTTAACAACGCAGCCAGCATCGTCAGAAGAACAAGGAACCCACTTGCAACCTCGAAGTGTATCGCCGAACGAAACATCGAACCTCACGGATGCATCAGAAGGATCTGTGGGAGAAGGATACGGTAGTGATGATAATGGGCTGAAAGATGGAGACCCATCCCGATATGATGAAGACATGATGGATCACGAAGATGACAGCTTCTCTTCCTCACCAAAACAGGAACAGAAGGATGGAGATGACAACATGGATGATGAGTCTAAACCTTTAACATCAGAGAATGGTGCACTGATGCATAGCGTTCCATCCATTCCCACTTACATCAGTACCGCAGCCCCCACATTTCCATCCTTCTTCCATCCATCATTCTCACCATCTTTCAGCATGGCTCCCATGTGCTTCCCACCGATGTCAACTCCACCACTGACAAGTACCCCTTCTTCGAGGCCAGGAGTAACAACAGCCAACAGCAGCATCAGTAACAATGACAGAAACGAACAAGTTGGCCCATCCCCTGATCCCAACTTCTATCAGGATCTTTTACCCAAGCCTGGCTCTAATGACAATTCATGGGAGAGCCTGATGGAGGTTACCAAGACATCCGAAACTTCAAAGCTGCAACAGCTAGTGGACAATATCGAACACAAACTGAGCGATCCGAACCAGTGTGTCATCTGTCATCGAGTGCTGAGTTGCAAGAGTGCTCTGCAGATGCATTATCGCACCCACACTGGAGAACGACCTTTCAAATGCAAGATCTGTGGTCGGGCATTCACCACCAAAGGCAATCTTAAGACACACATGGGGGTTCACAGGGTGAAGCCCCCTCTACGTGTGCTTCATCAGTGCCCTGTCTGTCACAAGCAATTCACAAACTCACTGGTGCTCCAGCAGCACATCAGAATGCACACAGGAGAGCCAACGGACATGCTTCCAGAGCAGATAATGGCCAATGAAGTGAAACCAAACCCTCTTCTTCCCACATCGTTTCAAAGGCCAATGCTCCCAGCCTTACTCCCTCATCTCTCACCGGTGTTGCCACCTCGTTCATCCCCCATTGCTCTTCCTGCTTCTTGTCCAACTCCAAAAGCATCTGAAGCTCCATCACTCACTCCTTCCCCAGTTCATTCCGCAACACCGACAGAAAGTGTCATCAAAACGACTTCAAAGTCAAAAGACACCATCGCCACCGTCGAAGAGGTGTCGTCACCTCCTACTCCAGCAAATTCCTCTAGACCCCCGTCGGTCAGAACTGATCACTGCCCCACACCTCAACCTGTTGCTACTAATGCCTCTCCAATAACCATAACAGCAACAACTGCAGCAGCAATAGCTACAACAGCAACAATAATAGCAAGCACAAGAAGTGCATCTCCAAGCATGGACAGACCAATTGTGACCACTGCACCTTATTCCCCTTCATATACAGCTTCTCTAGTTGCACTGGAGAACCATGTGAAGGCCATCAACACCAGCATCCCTCAACCTCTTCCATTCTCCCCATTCGGAATGGGCCTAGCTATGGGAGGTTACCTGAGGTACGAAGATACAGCGTTCTTGAGCAGAAATCAACCAAAGGACATGAGCATCAACAGGGATAAATCCCCAGCTCCTTTTCCTTCTTATTCCCCATCGCCCAATACAAGTCGTGGTGGATCAGACGGATCAGCAGATGAAAGATCCACTCCGGGATCAATGATAAAATCAGAATCACCCGTTTCGGTCAATGGAGGTACTCCTCTAACGCCATCTGGTGTCATCACTACGAAATCGGAAAGCGGAGCACTAGACCTGACGCCGAAAAATTCCGTTCTCTCCATGTCGCCATCGGTTGCAGATATGAATCTGTTCCCATCCCCTCTTGCTGGACTTCCATTTCCAGCGACTCCAGGGAGGCTGACCACCACTTGCCGCATCTGCTTTAAAACTTTCGCATGCAATAGTGCACTCGAAATCCACTACCGCAGCCATACCAAAGAACGACCGTTTAAGTGCAATGTTTGCGATCGGGGTTTCTCAACCAAAGGCAATATGAAGCAACACATGCTGACTCACAAGATCAGAGATCTTCCACCGCAGCTCTTCACTGCCACTACCGAATCCTCCACCGCTACCACAGACAGCGAAACGAACTCTATGACCAACCAGAGCCCCTGCGTTTCTAGCCCTACCCATCCAACGAGTGAAAGCAGCGTCGTTCAGAATCTCATCATTAACGAGAGCAGAGAAATTTCGACATCCGCTACGACAGTAGAAACGACAATAACGTCGACGATGCCGACAATAACGTCGACGATGCCGACAATAGCGTCGACGATGCCGACAATAGCGTCGACGATGCCGACAATAACGTCGACGATGCCGACAATAGTGTCGACGATGCCAACGATTACCCCGACAATAAAAAATGCAAAACCGGAAGCTGAAGTCAAACGATCACACTCAGATTCAAGTGCTGGAACACCGCTTCCCAAACGACTTCCGTCATCGCTCAAACATTTCTGTCACATATGTCAGAAGCCTTTTTCAAGCGCCAGTGCATTACAGATTCACAACCGCACCCATACGGGAGATAAACCCTTTAAATGTACTATCTGTGGCAGAGCATTCACCACAAAGGGCAATCTCAAAGTACATATGGGAACCCACATGTGGAACAATGGAACCTCTCGGAGAGGCCGTCGGATGTCCCTTGAGCTTCCTCCACTACCTCTTCCTCCTCACGGCAAACCAGACTTCCACCATCCCAGGCCTGATTTGTACTTCCCATATTTGCCTCCTGGTTACATGAATGGCATGACGGTAGCACCACCAAAAATGAATGAAATCTCCGTCATCCAAACGGCGGCAGGGGTCACCAACGGCACCATAACAACCCCATCTTCCATGACCCTTACCCCTGCTGTCTCCATGATGACACCTGGGATGACCGTGGGTCAGCAACAGCCTTTTGTCAGGAACCAAGCTCCCCCTAACACAGACAGCGACGGCGGGGAGGATGTGGATGCTCGCTCCCCAGATGAAGCGGAGAACTTGAAAATTCAACAATCACCTCCACGACCTCCGGAGTCTGGCTCACCTCTCCATCACACGATGTCTCCGCCAAGTGTGGGAGAACGCAGCGCCACATGGGGCTGGAAAATTGCGTGCAATGTATGTAGCAAGATCTGTTCTTCATCAGCAGACCTCGAGATTCATCTGAAATCTCACTGTAACCCGGCTGTGCAAGACACAGTGCGGTCAACATCACAAACAGCAGAACACATTGCTTCCTAGATAGTGCTTCGTTTGGTCAAACCACCCCCGACACAGAGTTTGTAGAATGATTGCTCTCTTTTTGAATGACTGTGTTCGAAAGGCGTCTATATTATGTATACACTCATATGCTTAGTCGGGTAACCCTTCCAGCAAAAGTAGTGATAAAGAGACTACAAGACATCTTTGCTGGAGTCGTTGCCAAGAAAGAACATGGCTAAGGATCATCTTTTTTTTGACCGATATTGGAAGTACCTGGTGTTCAACTTCCCTCAGATATCATCGGCTCCTGATATCCCTCTTTAACCTTTGACTCCCATCTAATCTTTCCCTCCTGGTCTGGAAGAGACTAGACCAGGATAATTGGTTCCTATGACAACTAGTCCGAATGGCGTGCAGCGTGACAAGTGCATGCTTCTAACAAAATAAAAAAAAGGAAAAAAAACTAAGTGAAATGGAGACAAAAATGAGAAATTAATCAGGCTGGTAATTGCTGTTTAGGTGGTAGCCAATGTGCAGAGTATTACGGGCATTCTTCGATACTACTGCTCATTGTTGTACTTAGTATTATTGCACATTAAATGGGTGAAAAAAAAAAGGTGAAGCCCATTTGTTGGACAGAATTACATACAGGTAGTGGCATTACATAAACTGCAGGCATTTCACACAGCTTTGGGAAATGTTAGATAAAAAAAATACTCTCTCTGCCTCTGCTTTTTATGTGTCCTTTATTCCCTCTCACTCCATGTGTTGGCATTTATTGTTCGTCACAGAGAGATGATAAAAGTTGTAAAATTTGGAGGAGAAAAAATGGCTCTATTGTAGAGAACACAAAGGAGAGGGATAGGTTATTTATAGTACTGTTAGGTTTATTTCTGTTCATACCACAATATGTATAATATACTGATGTATGAAAACAAAAACCAGAGAGAAAAGTATATCAAGTTATCATAATAGCGTTTGCTCTGGTTAATGCTTTTAAAAAAAAATCATAAAAATAATTGTTACAAATAAGTTTCCATTGATTACTAATGAAGTATGAATCTTAGAAAGGGAGTTGAGTTTGCTTTAAAAAAAAAGTACGATTTCTACTTACTTTATTGGATGAAACTGTAGATCTAAAATTTCCTCCTTGATGTTAGTTGTTTCAAATTTTTAAGTTGGCATTTTTTTTGTATTATGTTTCTGTACTACACATAACACTAATTTCATAACATTTGCATCACTAATGAAAGAAACTATACGTTAAAGAAAATTACAAGCGAACTTAAACTTACGAAGAGTCAATTTGAGAACAATTCGTGCTCAAGGGCATTCTAAAGTACCGAGATTGCCTATTGAAACAACAAATACATCTCTAGCACCTAGGAACGTGCAATCCCATGTATTTCTCTTCTGACCGTGACTTATAACCAACGTTACAAGCGTAGAAAATTTTCAAAATTTCGCTATCTTCAGCTCATTTCAGAAAACGAGCTTACACTTTGACGACTGCAGACATTCAATTCTTTTTGTTTTTTAGGGATAAATGAAAATTTCGTTTACCTTTGCATAAGTACTGATAAAGAAAAATTACGATTCAGGTTTACTAAATCTTCCAAAAGCTTTAATTTCTACATTTAAAGAGTGTTAAATTTCGAAATCAATATTACTTTGCAATTGTAAACAGTGATTAATGCTAGAATTTTGATATTTTTGTGGTAGATTATAGTGATCAAGGGTTTAAATTGGCAGATGCGATTTTCCTCCTCCTCAATGGAAAGTTGGAGGAGGAGGCGAAAGGGAGCGTTGGAAAATATTTTAAGAAAAAGAATTTTTTTTCTTTTTTGGTTGGATAGGTACTAATCAAAAATATTCACATTTTCCTAAACTTCCATTAGTTCTAAGTGCCACCGTTAGAAAGAGTTTTTAAGAAAGAAATGTCATTCTCTCCGAAAATGATCATTTCATATTCGCCAAAGGCAACTGCTTTCTAACTGTATGTGGTTACAATTAGAAAGCTAAATGTATTTTGTCAAGGGAAAAAGAAGAAAAAAAAATATGATGAGATCTGAAAACAGCAGAGAAAGAGTGTTTAAAATTTTCATGTGAAAAAAATTTTAAAGGAACAACCTGCCGTTATTTCCTGCAAGAAATTCAAATTAGTTCAATGAAACACTGTCACGGTTTTTTTCTTTAAATATTCTTCTAAGGGACATATGTATGAGAAAATTGGAATGCTACTGTCAAGCTTATCCAGTGTGTTCTGTAATGTGCACAGGGTATGGTTCTCCCGCACACGGGGCCACGGCGGCTTTCCAAGCTCAGAGTTGAGCTCTTTATAATCGAAGGCAAGGGTTGGCTTAGATAAATCTCAACGATGGCGCAGTTGGGACTCGAATCTGAAAACATCAGATTACGAGTCTTAGGCTATTGACTGAGTCAACCTTTGCCCCTCCCCCTAGAGAAAAGGCTAAAAATAGTGTAAACTACTAACACAGACTTATTGGATTATTAATAAATGCAATAATTCATATTTAATGTCGAAATAATTTTGAATAAAGAAAAATGTAACCGGATTTTGTCACTTGCATCCCATTCACCTAAATTTCTAGATCTGAGTCTACTTTTGAGATCTGTTCTAGACCTGAAAGAATATATATATAAGATACCAAATATTTAAAATCTAAATTGCACTCTTTACTCAAACTCTTTACTCGGCAGCAGGTCAGGCTCGTAAACTGTAGTTCCCAGATTCGAGTTCCTACTGTGGCAGCGTTGAGATTTATCTCCTACAAACTCCCATCCTCGGTGAGAAAGGGGATTCCTCTGTCAGATGGAACATCAAGCCGTGGCCCCGTGTGCAGGAAAGCCATGCAATGTGCGCGGTAATGAACACGCTGAATGATACTGACGAAAGGTTTTCCATCTATCTCCTAAAGGATGTCCAGTGGGTCTCCTGGCCTTCTCTGAGCCTTTGGGGTACCTATGACCTAGCCATTTAACTCACTGTCTACAAAAAAGTGCCGCTTTATACAAAAAAGAGTGCATTTAATTTAAATATATAGAATCCCTTAAATAAAAAAAATGGGAATACAAAAATGACAAAAACCACTAAAGGTTTAGAAAAGGTTAACTATTTTAAGCGCAGTTTCTGTTAAATAACAAAGATTCCATGCTTCAAATCTCACTCATTTAAGCTTATTTATATATTCGCTCTTATAAAATTAAGACATTATTACCTAGACACAATAGGAAATAACCTAGCCAAAGAGTAATTGGGGATTTAATACTCACCCCGCTTTGCAAAATTTTCTTTTTTTCATTAAACTATAAAAGATAACCCTAATAGAAAAGGCTGATCGTCGGTGGAAAATATGAAATGATCGTTTACAAAAACAATAAAGGTCATTGCTTTCCAATTTTAACCCTCTAAACGACAGAAATTAAAACTTACGAAAGATTCGAAAAAATGCGAATTAAATTTTTAATATCTATCCAATCAAAAAATCATTTGTCATTTTTATATATAATATGTCATTTTATTATTAGAGAAATAATTTCAATTTTTTTTGGGAGTTTAATATTTAAAACTTTTTTTTACAAATTCTGTCATCCCTTAAAGGAAAAATCAGTAACATCAATACAAAAAAAAAAACTCCTGACCACCGCCTTCTACCCCAAAGTTTCAAATTACACTGGTCTGCAAAAAAAAAGTTTTTTTCCATCCCTTCCGAAATTTTGCCTGATTTTTATGTTTTTGAGGGTGAGGAATCCGAATCTGACAGTCGATTTGTTCTATCTCCTACACTTTTCTAGAGATATGGGTATGATTTTAAAAAAAAACACTATTTTATTCAAAGAAGATAAATATATTTTACCAAACATTTAGTTACAGTATAAAAAAGTTAAAGCTGACACTAATATATCCTGATGCATGTAAGTATTTACGCAAAAAATTTTGTTTTCTTCTGTCGCTTATATTTTATCTCTGGAGCCTTTCGCTGCAGTTCTCAACAGTAGTCTGCCAACATACTCTCGTTCCATTTGTCGCAATATCGTTTTTCCATTTCGGATATGTCTTCATGGAACCTTTCTCCATGCTCATCCGAGACCGCTCCCATCAACTGTGGAAAAAAAACCGAATAAAATCATATATATGCACAAAAAAGTCATTTTCTCAAAAAAAGTCCTCCCACGAAAAAAAAAAAAATTAATGAAAATATTAACCCCCTTCTCAAAACAAAATTTCTGAAATATTTAAAATATTTCAGAATAAATAACTGAACAAATTCTCAAACACATGTGGGCGGGGTTGGCTCGGTCAGTAGTATCTGAGGCTTGTACCTTAGGTTTCCGTGTTCGATTACCCATTGCGACTGCATTCAGATTTTCTATAATTTAGCAATCCGCATTTGGTGAGAAAAGGTACACAGAGATGTACTTGGAAAGGCAACGTCCATCAGATGACACGTTAGGCCGCAACCGTATTAACACACTAGATGGCTTCCCCGATGCTCCCACCTGACGACTAACAGTAGTTTAGTGCAGTGATTCTCAACATTTTTATGCTTCACGTACCCTCTGGAAATGTGTATGTAACTGGCATACCCCTTATATAGATAGATAAAACTATAGTTATAGTATAGCAATGGTAATAAAATAAAACATGCATATATATAACATATATCTAGCGACTTTTGAGCTCTCACGGCGTACCCAAAAACATTTTACCTCGTACCCCACGTTGAGAACCCCTAGTCTAGTGGATTCAGTTTTCCAACGTTCTTCAATTCTTTGGGATCGTTGTGGCTTGGCAATTTAGCGCATAAAAGTGTCGCTCAGAAATAAAACAACCCAAAACTTTTATATGCTACGCTCAAATTTTTTTAACTATTAAATAATATCCCCTCAAGCAGCTGCTTGCCACAGAAGTCTGACAGGAGCCTGTCAGTTTATATGCCATAGTAGAAGGTCTGAGAGGAGGCAGGACCTCAGCAGAAAAACAACACGAACATCCATGTCTTACCCGGGGTTCGAACCCAGGTCCTTTAGATCAGTAGCCCAGCGCGCTAACCACTTGGCAACGGGACGGCTTCTTAACTATTAAGATAAAAAAAAACACCAAGTTCCAAGCAAGCTGACAAACAAATCATACAATCAGCCTCAAATAAATTTGCCAAAATTCAGAATTTTCACTTTCGGCAACCAAACCTTTCATTCCCCTTGCCATCAAATTACTGATTTCGGCCGCATACTTGCCTATTAGCCGAAAAAACATTCCCGTTGCCAGAGCACAATGTGTTAATAATCTACGAAACGCCAAAATAAAAAGAAAAATTAAACATCCCTGAGCGACCATTTATGCCAGCTCATTTTCAGTTCGTCGACAGTAAAGATCTAAATTACGTCAGGACTACAAACAAGAAAACTTTCGTTTTTCCGTAAATAAGACCACAAGTAGATTAGAAGATAGTCCCTACAAATGGGAGTATTGCTGTATGAGAGAGAGAAACTGTGAAGGCCCGCCAACAGTTTTATTTGCCCTTCGGCGAGTTGCAGTAGCTGGTTCTCCTAGCACATCCCATTAGTGTGATTGCCAGACTTAGGCGACGTCCTCCACGTTTGGGCACGAGCATCGGCATTGTTTACATTAAAGCACGCATGCGCAATGCTAAACGCTGTCACCGATGCTCTGGATTTCTCTGCTGAATATACCAAGTCGTACAAGTTCGTCAAAGTGAGGGGAAAAAACGCCCTCATTTAATCAACAAACGTTTTTAAGTTTCATATTAACGACTAACAGATGCGGTCATATTAATTTGGCTGCCATGGGCAAGGTTTGTTTTGGCTACCCTGTAATTCTAATAAATGTTCATAATTTACATAGCCATATGATGGCTACGTAAATGATATGACTATGCCATATGACTATGAGTGAATACTAAACGAATTTTATGCGCTTTGATTTAAAAAAAATAGTTTTTTATATGCAGATGAAATAAACTAGGAAATTTATTTCGGTTGTTCTCATCTTTTTAAACTGAAAGGCTCCTGATCACTGCGTCATAATTTAGTATAATAATATTCTTTCTTGAACTTAAAGTAAGATCATGACAGAAAAAGAAACATTACGTGTACTCAGAATACACTCCAACACATACAGCACACAGTACAGTCACGTGACACGAAGGTTGCCAGATCATTAATTTCTAAAAAAAAATCGTTGCCAGATATTTTTTCTGAATTCTGTAATCAACCGTAGTGTTCGGATATTTTTTTGAGCGACTGTACCTTTGAGAGCCGTCCCGTGGCCGAGTGGTTAGCGCGCTTGGCTACTGATCTACGGGACTCTGGGTTCGAGCCCCGGGTAAGGCATGGATGTTCGTGTTGTTTTTCTGCTGAGGTCCTGCCATCCTCTCAGACCTTCTACTCTGGCATATAAACTGACAGGCTCCTGTCAGACTCTGTGGCAAGCAGCTGCTTGAGGGGGTATTTATTTATTATTTATTTACCTTTGAGTATTTCAAAAACAGAAATCATCTTTTATTTATTTAAGGATTACTAACCTCTTTTTACTAAAAAACGTAAATTTTCAGTATAGGCAAATCTAGTGCTTCATGCTCTAAGAAAACCAGACGAAGATCTAATTTTCAAAATAAAAAATATTGTATCCTAAAGCCATAATCGTGCACCGATAGTAATTAAAGTGTAAACATGCATGAAAAATAAAAATAACATAATAGCCCTATCTTTAAGTTATGCATAGGCCCATTTAATGAAATTCGCTACTGGTTGTGTTAACGTAGATGTCAGTAGCCACAAAAATTCCCACAACTGAATCCACCTCTGACTACAACATAAGAAATAAAGTATTTCAGAACGAAAACATTATTGAAATGAGAAATATCAAAACAAATAGCCATGAATGCTTTAATTCAATGGAAGAAATCAAAATAATGATTCTGCAACTTAAAAGCACATATATACAATATAACAATCATAAGAATTTCATTCATTATTCAAATTTCAAAATTTATGTCCAAAATACATACTTTGCCTTTTATTTTGACAACTTTTCTCTCTTTAAGCATATACTTAGCTAATTAAAAATTAAATCGTATTTAAATTGATAGCAAAAGACTAAATTCTAGTTTGTAGGACTGAATTTCGAACATTACATACATTTAAAAAAAATTAGTAATCCTTAAATAAATAAAAGCTGATTTCTGTTTATGAAATACTCAAAGGTATCTTATGCAAGACTATTTATCGCACACTGCAAAAGGCAACTTTTACTTGTCATATTCCGCTATCACAACACACACTTATCGTGAGAAAATTCATAAATTACTTTATTCGAAACGCTGTTCTGTTTACTCTGATCCACCACAAAAACTCGTGTTACATACTTCTGTATACGTGGATTCCTTTAACGAAATAAAAACGAAATTTGTTAAATTATTATTAAAGAATAATTACCAACGTCATTACGTAAATCAAAAGCAAAGATAATAGTACATAAACGTTGAAAATATTTATCTCTACATAAAATATGCATTTGTTAAATTTTAATATAGCATCTCTCGAAAGCACAGACAGTTATGATTTACCATATTATATATTAATTATAATATAATAATTAGTATATTTGGAGATAAAATTTAAATGGCAGTTTTTCAAGTCATTGATAACTGTTTTGAAATTTTCTACATAGATCTAGCTAGAAACTCACTAAAAATAAGTCAATCTTCAGAGGAGATTTAATCAGAATAAACAACTTTTTTCACAAGTGTTAATGTGCAAAAAAGTAACTTTTTCAATCAGAAATATTACTTTACAAATAAAAATAGCAACTCATCTCCCTTTCTTAACAAGTGTTCGCTTGTTTAAGCAGTGAAGATAGTTTTTGAATCAACATGTCTATCTGAATAGAGCTAGAAACAATATATGTGTCAATTGTATATGATAACAAACAAATGTGCTCATTTGTAAAAAAAGATCCACTAATTACATGTTTTTAGTTTCTGCTTTTTAACTATTTGCTTTCTCCACGTGAGAATTATCTTCCCATAAGTGCTACCCAAAACTGACCCATCTGTTTTAATGTTAACTTAAACCTATTCTGCAAAGGCAGAATGGTTTAATATCTAGCATAACTTATCTTCGAAATTAATTTATGAATTGCATTACTTTCTTAACCTTCAAGTGTTCAACCAAACCAAAGGTGACCTATTTTTTAATCTGTATTTTTAATATTTTTATTCTTTAGAATGAAATTTTTAAGAAAAGAAATTCAATGCCACATTGTTTACAGAAATGTTGGTTTAAAACGCAAATTTCTAATAAGAATGACTATGACACTAAAATAATCTTGAAATTCATGTGCAAATGCATTGATGCTCGTGTTATAAGTCATCTGATTATTTGCAATTTTATTTTCGTTCAAGTGTACCTGTATTAATAGAATTATCAAATGTCTGTAAAGGTCCCGCCTTCAGCAGCCTGGCTCTTTTGCGCAGTTTTAAAGATTTCTGATTACAGAACCTCGTTAAAATAAACATCTATATGATTCTAAACTTGATATAGTAAAAAGTATGCTCGGTGGAATGTCTTAGAAACATCCCCTAACTTCAATTAGTTAAGGTATTAAAATTTATGAAACACGTTTTTCGTTTGAGACAGAATATTTCCATTCAGATATAAATTTTCTCCATCACATTACCTTATACATCAAATAATTATGAACATCGTTTTTCTGTCTTCTACAATAACCATTAGGGTTACTACCTCTCAGTACTTTTTGAGAATGTAATTTCATTAATTTTAACGCAATAACCAAATAAAAAAGTGGAAGATTGCCACGTGACTTGCACGTAAGCTAATTCAGTGATGATCAAAAACCGGCATTAGCAACATTATTTTAAAATGGAGAGTTAACCTTACAACTAATTAAATGGAAATAAATATATGTGCTGCTGGCCGGATTCCGCCACCCAAGATATGCTGTATATTTAAATTTTTGGTTAGAGGTATAAATTTTTAGTTTCCTTTTTTCACTGAGATCTGAAACTAGCCAAGAATTACTCTCGCATTGATTTCAGTAACAAACCTCAACTTCCCTTCGATCTTGATGGATTTCGACCCCAGAACAAATATATTACAATTGTTCATGTAGTTTCTTTAAAAGCAGGGCTCATTTCAAATTTTAGCAATGCTGTTAATTACAGAAAAAAATACATTTGATTACAATTGCGGATTTAATAAGAATATTTATGTTTCATCTGCAGTTTGTAAGATTAACTAAAATGTGAATATATGCTTAAAGTCATTGTTTAGATTTAATATTTTAAGTTCCCTGAGTTATTACTCAAATTATTCCGTTTGGGATTCAAGATAGGTGTCACTACGAATTTACAACTCATTCGGTCAATGATTTCAGTCGTTCAGTTGTTAAATGTGTTTTTTAAAATGCTTTCCCTTACCAGGAATTTCAAACCAAAAAACACTTTCCTCCTATTTATATTAATAAAAGCATACAACAAACAAAAAGTGCTTATGAAAATTAAATTCATAGAACGAATATAAAAGTAATACATATCACTACCCAAAATAAAAGACTATTGATCAAGAATTCAGAATGCACTGATTCAGAGTTTAAGCACATCATTACAGTAGTTAACCTTCAACGGTCTCATATTTTTTGTACCAAAGAGGTCAATTTGTGATGGAGTCCTGTACACCCCAGTGTGTTCCAGTGAGAATTAAGTCTCATAAATAATAAAGTTATACGTCAAAATTTTAATCAAAGTTTGTCTGGTTTACATGAATTACAGTAATTTACAATTTTTGGATTATATGAAATGTATCTAGTTGCATTTTTGTTTCAACAAACGGTTGTTTTAAAATTATAATGGTATAAAATTACATGTTGAAATAAATATGTAACTTGTTGTAATATATTCCAAGAAATTTGTTTTCCTCAGAGTTAACAGTTTGAAGAAATACATTTTAAAAAATATACCCAGAGCGAAAGGGGAAAAAAAACCTGTTTTTGCTTTACACGATTATTAGCATCATTCAATAAAACGGAATTAAAATTGATATTTATGTACTTTGTCGCAAAAGATTTTCTACACATAAATTTTATGTACATAGCTATTTACGAAAACCGTCTATATGTACTTTTTAAAATTCGCTTTCAAACATGTACGATCTTAAACCATCTAAAAAAAATTAAAAAAGCACCAAACTTAGGCTGCCAAAGGCTGTACCTAATTTTTTTATGGTGTTTATCCAAAACTTGTTGATATGTTTATGGCTGTTTATTATACACAATTACAGAAGAAAATAAATTTGATATTGTATAAGCCCAGCCACAACTCTAGCTCTATCGAAGAAAATATATTGCATTTTGTGGTATGCAACTAACAAGCTGCTTCTATCCTTGCTGAGCTAAGCAGATATAGCAAATTTTATAATTATTATTAATATTATTATTATTTAATTATTAATGCTCAAGATTCCCGGTTAAGAGAGTATGTGTGTATATATATATCTCTTAATTTTTTCCCGTATACGTCTTTCATTGATTTTTTTTCAATCTTTAAAAAGCAAATTCCCAATTTTCTGTTCGATAAATCGAATTGTTATTGATCAGTTTATAGGTGAGCTCTCTTTTGATGTTTTCTGTTTTTATTAAGACAGTATTTGTTGTCGAAGAACTATTTTTATACAGCAGAATAATCCTGATGTTGTTGGGCAAACTAAGGTGTAATGTATTCCATCGCCCAGCGGCAAAGGGTTATCAGTATGTTGTGTTCATTTCTTGTATATTTACTATGAAATTAATTTATATAAATACCTCTTTTTTTAAGTATCATTTGAGAGAGGCGAGACTTTGCTGTTCCTGATCATATCTTCTATAATGTAATTAATTATTAGACTGAAGCGAATGTGATGTTCGATATGACAGGAAAGAAAAGTTCAGCTTCGTTTGAAGGAAATGAATAAGTTTCTAAAGAAAGTGATATTAGAAAATACATACATATTTGCTTAAGAATATAATTAACACGGTCGTCCACATTGGACATAAGCAATTGTTAAAATGCAACATATGCATTATGAGTATGGATTACTACAATTAGTTAAATTTTATTCAGAGTTCATTAAAGATTTTTCCAGGTGTGGTTTTAATTTCTGACCTCAGTGCTAAAAACAAAAACATAAAGCTCTAAAAATATTCGGCATTATATTTCCGGTGTTTTTTAAGAAACATAAAATTTATTCAAGGAAAATAATCACATTTACTCTAAAAAGTTACAATAACAAAATGCAATTTACGACTTCTCAAAAAGCAACTGATTTAATTTAATAGGAAAATTGGATGCCGTGGCTTGCTTGTGAAATTATTTATTGTGAAATAAAATTGTTAGCTAATTCATACATTTGGTTATGTTATGAATAAATTGCTTGCTTAAATTTATATAATATAAATGTAAAAAAAAATCATTTACCTCAAGTTCACAGAACTAGCTTTTGGAAAACTAACAACCAATTTAATAATCACCAGTTCTAAACTACGACTAAATGCGATTAAATGTTATTGCCAGATCCATTTATTAAACTTGAACTAAAAGAATATTTTGCTGAAAAATGTCAAATTTATCAGAACAGCCCACATTAAATTTTCTACGTTACATAAATATCGAAGATCGATTAATATATTTTATTGTTTTGTTAAAATGAAATTTGGATCCCTGACATTTGTGAAAAAAAATATCGGAAATGTTTTTCGTGAATTATATGTAGCAGAAACATTACTCGTGCTGTAAATTGTAACATTCTTAAAATTTCGGCCGAAATCAAAATAATCACCAATAGTTTCAAGCAATAGTTCTATAATCAGATGTTTCAATCTGAGTTCGCTTGTTATTTATTTAAAACCACTCTGAGCCGATACTTTCACTTCACTAACTGTTTCTTCTATTGACAACTTTCGCAAATATCATAAATTCAATGTAAAAAAATGAAAAACGAGATCTTAGAAAAGAGAGATGCCATTTATCTTAACACGTGTTAAAATTATTTCCCTTTTATAAATGTTTATATATTATGTTAAAACGAAATACAATTTTGTAGAATTTTTGAATAATTTCCATTCCCATAAAGGACACAATCTTTGAATGCACAAGGTATGAGTTCAATAATTTTCTGGCAACTCCGTTTAATTCTACAAATGCAAATAGCTTTCATAAATTTTTAAAAGTAGAAAGTAACATTCGTTTGCATAAAAACTGCCAATTTTTATTATATTTTCTATCGTTATATATACACATATTTAACTATTAATTCTTATATTTTGGCAGAATCGTTCATAATATACATTTTAGCTTTTAGTTTTATATTTCTTAAGCATACTAGCATGTCTCGGGCCAAACAGATCTCACGTATTTTAACTTTATCTAAATAATTTTGATTAAATGCGATAAGTGCAAATACAAAGGGAAAAAGAGAACTAAAACTGAAAACTTCCCAAACAACTATTGGTCAGAAATTAAAAACAAATCCCCCGCTTTATAATTTGCACCTTAATTCAAATTTTTGATCTGAACAACAAAAAAAAAAATTCATTGACGAATAAACTAAATTCAATATTATTTTCTGCAAAGGTGCAGATCAATAAAAAATTAAATCCATTAACAACAGAAAAGTATATTTATTACTAAATACGCTGATATATATTTAAAAAGATATTAGAAAAGAAAAATGTTTAGCTGGAAAAAAAAAGTTGCAGAAATAAAACGTAATTATAAAAATGTGTGTATGGATAGCAGGGAGAACAACATAATGGGGGGAACAGATGCAATGGTGATATAACAACTGTGATATGTTCTTCCTCAAGAGTCTTATAGTAGCACTAACTGTTCTGCATAGGACTTATACCTATTCGGGTCGGCTCGAAAGATTATGAGCTGCAAAGAAAAATGAAATAATCATTCCACTTGCTGCCGGGAAAAATCCGGGATTCTTGACATCATTTCCTGCTTTTGCCAGCAATGTAGGAAGCAGCTTTATTGTCCCCTACCTACAACCCCTTCCTCCCTTCAACCTTTGTCAAATGTCCTTGTATATACTAAAATGAGAACAAATCCATTGTTTTAGAGCAGGTGTGTTAAGTGTTGAAATAGATGAATCAATTTACAGCATATGTGATCTGTGAACGTTAATGCCTTTTTTTGTTTGTTTCTTTGTTTATTATTATTTTTTTTTTTCAGAATCGATGGTGATAATGATCGTTGTTTTTATTGACAATGCCCCATTTCCAAAGTGGAACCCTCCGTGCCCTTTGACCTCTCCGCGAACACCCAGGAGATTGCTATTTTTGTAACAATTGTAGTTTCGCCAGAGGTGTCAAAGGGCACAGGATTTTGAATTAACATGTAGCTCTGAGAATCCAGGGCAAAAAATACTTGGTGCGTGTCACTATTAAAACTCCTCAAGAAGTTGAGTTGTGTTCTTCCTTTATTTCATTTGCACAAATTATCCAACAACATGTACTACCCACACAACTACAACATCCAGAAAAAATCCAAAAGATATCTAAGATCACTATAGGATACCCATTAGCCATCTCTGATTTTTTCTGGATATATTCAGGACACTGTGGTTGTGTGAGTGGGAAACTCTATGTTATGTGAATGGAAAGCCACGTTCAATGCTTTCTTAACTTTGAAAATAAACTTTTTACGGAAAACTTTCAAAGAACAATTCCAAATCTCACCCAAAATCTCTCGAATCTAACGAAATTCGTGTAATATTTAAAAGAATTATTTAAAGAACATTTATGATCATAATATGTTTTTACTCTTTTCCTAAATACTGCTCATCGAAGCTAACGAAAACTGTAAGGATCATAATACAAACTCCTAAAATTACATTTACTTTAGTAAACGAGATATTGTAAGAATTATTATTTGATTTAAATAATTTTGGAATTAAATTCCCATGAGTGGCATCGTCTTCTCTTAACTGTCATAGCTTCAAAAATTCTAATTGAATTTTTTAATACTAATTGAATATCTTTGAAACTCGAGCTTTGAACACGGCTTTCTATTAAATATAAAATGTCTGAATCTATTTTAGAGGGTGCATGTTACATTTCAATAGTACCTATCGTCTTCAACAAAAATAAATGTAATATGGGTTCAGAAATGTGTATCTTTAAACGTGCACTTAAGAGCATATCGTTAGGGAGAGAGTTTTGTCAAAACTGGAAACCATAAAATTTCATCCAACTCCCAGTTTAAAAAAAAAATTGAAAAATGCAATGACATTAAGTAACATAGGAAATGGTTTGGTTTCAGGGAATTAAAACTGTTCAGTAAAAGTAACACATGCAATGCTTCGGGTTAAAAAAGATAATGCTAAAAGTCTCGATATGAATAATTCAGTCAATGACCTGATTTCATAAAAATTAAATTTCAATAGCATCGAATCCCAGCCTTGCTCTTATTTCAGAAAACTTAAAGATTCATGGGCATAAATTTACAGGCAATGTCCCAGTTTCAGAACATTGAAAATTCAGTCACATAGCCAATTCCCTAACTTCTGAAAACTAAAATATTTAATAACTCATAGGAAATATCATGGTTTCAAAATACTACGAAATTCAGTGAAAGTAACTCGAGTTCTAGTTTTTGAAAACTGAAATATTTAATAACAGTTACTTAAAGGCAAGTTCTAGTTTCAGAAAACCAAAAAATTCGATAACAGCCTTTCACACGCAATATCCTGATTTCATAAACCTAAATCGTTAATAATAGAATAATTATACAATATTTTCCTTGGTAATATTCATTTCCCAGGCAATATTCTGGTTTTAGAAAACTCGGAATAATGTCAAGTCCACAGGCAAATATCAGCATAGACAAAGGTTCGTTTAATTTCTCGGAATTCATTAACTCGGAAAGAAAGCTATTTCGTTGATAGTGAAACCTCGAGCATTTGATGTTGGTAATACCAAATGATCTATCCGAGCCATTCGATGTACAGCTTGTAAAAGATCATAAAATCTTCGTAATGTCTCCTTCAGAATAGTCAACTAATGAGAGGCTATACGTTATCTGAAGCTTTATTTGTTGACTAATTTCGATTGGAAAGAACCCAGACACAGAGAGAAAGTGAACACTAAGATATTATTATATTATTTATACATTCTTTAGGGAGTATTGTTCAATAAGCACTGTGCCTAGGATCTACGAAATAATTTCGTAGGTCCTAGGCACAGTGCAATCGATCTTAGGCACAGTGCAAATCTAGCACAGTGCAAATCGATCTTAGAGGTGCATCCAGTACAAACGTTTCATTCTCTGTATGGTAAAAACTATAAAAAAAAACGTCGCTCTTTGAATAAATGGCAATCAAATAAGCTGTTAAGTCCCGTTACATACCGTTTTACTATTCGAGAACAATAATTTAAAGTATTTTTATCACCTATCAAAATCGATATATTCATAAAAATGAGCCACCAAACGACCTAAGAAACCGAATTGCTTAGGGTCTATAAGAACCTTCATCCGAAACTGCTCTTACAGGTGCAGCCAGTACGGTATAAAAGTATTTTTGTACCTTAATCCAACCATTTTATTAAAGGCATAGCCAGTACCGTATAAAATAATGTGGGAACTTTAATACCACCTTGATCTTAGAGGTGCAGCCAGTACAGAAAAAAGGTACTTGGGGGACCTTACTCAAACCCTGATCTTAGAGGTGCAGCCAGTACCATATAAAGGCATTTGGGGACCTTAATACCATTCTGCTCTTAGAGGTGCAGCTAGTACTACATAAAGATATCTGGGGACCTTAATCCAACCCTGATCATAGAGGTGCAGCCAGTACCATATAAAGGCATTTGGGGACCTTAATACCATTCTGCTCTTAGAGGTGTAGCTAGTACTATATAAAGATATCTGGGGACCTTAATCCAACCCTGATCTTAGAGGTGCAGCCAGTACCATATAAAGGCATTTGGGGACCTTAATACCATTCTGCTCTTAGAGGTGTAGCTAGTACTATATAAAGATATCTGGGGACCTTAATCCAACCCTAATCTTAGAGGTGTAGCTAGTACCATATAAAAGCATTTGGGGACCTTAATCCAACCTTGATCTTAGAGGTGCAGCCAGTACCATATAAAAGCATTTGGGGACCTTAATACCATTCTGCTCTTAGAGGTGCAGCTAGTACTATATAAAAATATCTGGGGACCTTAATCCAACACCGATCTTAGAGGTGCAGTCAATACCATGTAAAATATTGGGCGGGAGCTTAATCACATCCTGCTTTTAGAAGAGTTGCCAGTACCATATAAAGGTATTTGGAGACCTTAATCCAACCCTGATCTTAGAGGTGCAGCCAGTACCATATAAAGGCATTTGGGGATCTTAATCCAACCCTGATCTTAGAGGTGCAGCCAATACCATATAAAATATTGGGCGGGAGCTTAATCACATCCTGCTTTTAGAAGAGTTGCCAGTACCATATAAAGGTATTTGGAGATCTTAATCCAACCCTGATCTTAGAGATACAGCTAGTACTATATAAAGATATATGAGGCCTTAATCCAACACTGATCTTTGAGGTGCAGCCAGTACCATATAAAAGTATTTGGAGGGCCTTAATACCATCCTGCTCTTAGAGGTGCAACTAGTACTATATAAAGATAACTGGGGACCTTAATCCAACACTGATCTTTGAGGTGTAGCCAGTAACATATAAAAGTATTTGGAGGGCCTTAATCCCATCCTGCTCTTCGAAGTGAAGCCAGGACCATATAAAGGTATTTGGAGACCTTAATATGCTCCATCATGCTCTTAGAGGTGTAGCCAGTACCGTGTAAGGTATTTGGGGACCTTAATCCAACCCCGATCTTAGAGGTGCATCCAGTATCATATAAAGTATTGGGGGGGGGGGGGTTAATCCCATCCTGCTCTTAGAAGTGTAGCCACTACCATATAAAGGTATTTGGGGACCTTAATCCGACCCTGCTCTAGAGATGCAACCTTAATTAGAATCTGCTCTTGGAGGTGGATCAAGTATCGTACAAAAGTAGTGATCTTAATCCATCCCTGCTCTTAGAAGTGCAGCCAGTACCATATAAAGGTATTTGGAGACCTTAATCCATCATTGATCTTAGCTGTGCAGCTAGTACCATATAAATTAGTTTGGTGGTGGGGGGGGGGGGGGGGGCTTAATCCCATCCTGCTCTTAGAGGTGCAGCTAGTACTATATAAAGATATCTGAAGGGGCATTAATCCCATCCTGCCCTTAGAGGTGTAGCCAGTACCATATAAATGTATATTAGGGGACCTTAATCCGATCCTGTCTGAGAAGTGCAGCAGAATCGAATAAAGGGATTTGGAGACCTAGTGCAAACTCGAAATGTGCCTCTTATTCCTCATTTTTGTTTTCACTAATTTTAATAGCAAACATTTTTAATCTTATAATACAATGAAATGAAACAAAAATATTAAAAATAAGGTATTCGGCTGCATAACTACAGGTAGTCGCTTCTCCAATGAATTTTTTCCTAGATCTGGTCCTGAATCGGTATTTGCTCACTCTTTTCCTCCTTTCTGGTTATTATGAGAAACTACAATCTTTCTTCGCTTCAGTGGCCTCTAAGAGTTTTTTTTTTAATTACGGGTAAAATATAAGAAAATAAAAAAAATCCTCAAGTAGCTGCTTTGCCACAGAGAGCTGACAGGAGCCTGTCAGTTTTTCAATATTTTTAGCCCCCTTTCCGGTTACTTGCAATGTTAAAAAGAGAGGGCAATGAAAAGGGACGTGTTCCCTTTTACTGACCTCCTTAACTCACTAGATCCGGCCCTGGAAAAAGACCCCTAAAACAATGGAAATAAGTTTATGCCTGAAGGTGTTCCGATTCCTTTTGACACGGAATTGCTACTCCATTTCCACTCGCATTACTCTTCCCTCCTTTTTTAAGTAGGGTGGGGGTGGCTCAGTCGGTAGCGCGCCAGGCTCGTAATCTGTAGTTCCCAGGTTCGAGTCCCAACTGGTCAGCATTAAGAATTATCTCCGCAAAATTCCCCGCCCTGCCCACGGTCAATAGAGGACATCGATGGGTTTGGAAATGTCACCGTCCGTCAGATGGGACGTTAAGCAGTGGCCCGTGTGCGAGAGAGCCATACCCTGCGCACGTTAAAGAACACGCTGGATGGCCTTGATGGGAGGCTACCATCTGTCACCCAACAGGTGTTCCAGTGGGTCCCCTCCCCCAACCTTCTCTGAGCCTTCGGGGTCCATGTGACCTGGTCATTTAGCCCATGGTGTGCAAACAAGTGCCGCTCAGAGGTAAAACAACCCAACCCAATCCTTTTTTTAAGTTGTTTATTTATTTATTTAGTTTCCTTGATCCGAGATTGCCAACCGGTATGTGCTAAGGGTCGCCTTGGTGTGTGGCAGGGCCCGGGAATAAACAATTATTTAAAGCCGATAAAAATTCCGAAAATTAAACGAACCTTTGTCGATGCTGATTAAAACTGCGAAATTTAAAAAACTATGCAAAAGAAAATTTAACACACTGGCAAAAACTTCATAAATTTATAATTTCCCGAAGGAAAGTTTCAAATCAGGAATCTACACGCAGAACAAACCTTCGAAAGATATCTGGTATAAATTTTAAATTTCTGCAAGGAAATTATAATTTGCACACAGTAGCTTAAAAGCCAAATATCAAGCACTTCAAATGCTCAGAAAAGTTGGGAGAGGGTCCACTGGACAGCTGTTAGAGACAGATGGAAGCCTCCCGTCGAAGCCATCCAGCATGTTCTCTTTAGGCGCACAAGGTATGGCTCTCCTTTTTATGGAACTATAGTTTAACATCCCATCCGATTGACGTCGTTCTTTTCAAATCCATCGCTGTAGCCTTTCTCACTTAGAACTAGGGTCAGTGGTGATAATCTGAATGCTAGAACAAATTAAAACTCGAGCTTGGAACATCAAGGCACAGGCCAAGCATGCGACTGATATATCTAACTCACTCCCCAGCTGAATGGAATGGTGTTGGATCAGTCCGTAGAGCTCTAAGCTCGTAATCTGCAGGTCCCAGGTTCGAGTTCCACCTGGGCCAGCGTTGAGATTTACCTCCACAAACCTCCCCCACCCTGTCCTCGGTCACTAGGGGACACCGAAGGGCTTGGAAAGGACGCCTCCTTCGGTGACATTGTAATCCGTTGCCCTGTGTGCAAGAGAACTGTACCCTGGGTTGTTTGGGTTGTTTTACCTCTGAGCGGCACTTTTTTGCACACCATGGGCTAAATGGCCAGGTCACATGGACCCCGAAGGCTCAGAGAAGGCTGGGGGAGGGGACCCACTGTAACAGCTGTTGGAAGACAGATGGTAGCCCTCCGTCAAGGCCATCCAGCGTGTTCTTTAACGTGCACAGGGTATGGCTCTCCCGCACACGGGGCCACGGCTTAACGTCCCAGCCGATGGACGGCGGCCTTTCCAAGCCCATCGGTGTCCCCTACTGACCGTGGGCAGGGCGGGGAATTTTGCGGAGATAAATCTCAACGCTGACCCAGCTGGGACTCGAACCTGGGAACTACAGATTACGAGCCTGGCACGCTACCGACTGAGCCACCCCCGCCCCACTGTACCCTGTTACATGGTTCTACTGCACGCAGACAGAGGGAATAAGCGGGAGCATTTGTCTCTCTTGGAATTGTGAAAATCTTCAAATTTTATATGCAATTGAAAAGTTGCAGGTCAATGCATTCAACATGCGATTCAAAGGTTGCATAGTCAATATACGACTAGGAGATTTACCACTTCCCCTAGAAGGATTCTCACCGATGCCGACTTCGGACTTTTGTTAGTTCTTTCAAACTTTTGACTTCAGATTAAAATTTTTTTATTAAAAATTACAGACTCAGACCTGACACTCCGACTTTTGAATGACTGTCAGGCTTTTGGGCTTCTGATTATACTTTTTTTAGGACAACGAATTTCGACTAGACGTTCCGATTTTTGAACTTTTACCCTGGCTTTAAGTTACATTTCTCTTGCAAATTTAAAGAAGACGTCCGATTTCTGAATGGCTATCATGCTTTTAGGCTTCGGATTTTCAGCTCGTTTCGGAAAACGAGTTCTCATTTTGTCGTCTGTCTGTAGACATTCATCATTTTTTTTTTCAGAGATTCTTTCTGGTTGGTACGTGCTAACAAAATGTTACTATTCAAATTTTTCGATTCGTCTATTAATTCGCATTCCCACTGTTAAAAGGCGATAAAGTCGAAAAAATGGTCAGCTTCACTTTCTTTGAAAACGAGTATTTGATTTTCAGTTGGGTTTGATTTGTTTTACCTATGAAAGCAGACAATGGGCTAATTGGCCAGGTCACAAGAACCCCAAAAGCTAAGAGAAGATTAGAGGAGGGGACCCACTGGACAGTTATTAGGAGACAGATGGAAGCCATCCGTCAAGGCCATCGAGCGTGTTCTGTAACACGGACAGAATATGGGTCTTCTGCACACGGAGCCATAGCTTAGGGTCCAATCTTGCGTGACGACTATTCCTATCCTAACCTGGTTTCCTTCTCACAGAAGGAAGATCGGGGATTGGAGGAGATAATCTCTTGCAATACCAGATTACGAGCCTGGCCAGCTAGAGACATGGCCAACCCCTGTCAGTCTAACCTGTAGGAGAAAATGTTTACAATAGGAAACCTAAAGTCTAAGTTTGGGACACCAAGTTTTCAGAAGTTTTCCTTACCATTCGTCGGATGGGACATAAAGCCATGGCCGCAGTACGAGACAACCTACCCTCTTCACATCAAGTAACACCTAGGATAGGATAGCTATCGAGTGGGTTTCCTTCACCATCCTTCTCTGTTACGCAGAAGTCCTTCTGATAGTCATTTAGCATATTGTATGTAAAAAAAACCTGTCGTGATTTATCTCGGCTAAACCCTCACCCTGCCCTGGTCAGTAGGGTACACCGATGGGCTTGGAAAGGTCGCCATCCGTCGGATGGGACGTAAAGCCATTGCCCCATGTGCTGGAGAGCCATACTCTCTGCACGTTAAAGAAGACGATGGATGACTTTAACGAGAGGTTACCACCTGTCTACCAACAGCTGTCCAGTGGGTCCCCTCTCCCAACCTTTTCTGAGTCCTTGGGGGTCTATGTGACCTGGCTATTCAGCACATTGTGTGCAAAAAGGTGCCTCTCAGGGGTGAAATAATGCAATCCCAGCTAAATATCAAATACTCGTTTTCAAAGAAAAATGAAGCTGGCCATTTTTTCACGATTTTATCGCCTTCTAACTGTACGTGGCCGAGGGGTTAGCGCGCTTGGCTATTGATCAAAGGGACCTGGGTTCGAGCCCCGGATAAGGCATGGATGCATGTGTCTTTTTTACGCTGAGTTCCTGCCATCCTCACAGATCTTCTACTAGGGCATATAAACTGACAGGCTCCTGTCAGACCTCGGTGGACAAGCAGCTGCTTGAGGGGGTATTTATTTTATTAACTGTGTGAATGCGAATTAATAGATGAATCGAAAAATTTGAATGGTAATATTTTTAGCAAATAGCCGCTCAGAGGTAAAACAACCCATTAGATCAGAGGCAAGATAAAACTCCCTTCCTATGTTCTATATTTGACAGACCTGACACTATATTTCAATTGCACTAAAAACACTTTTTTTTTTATAACAGCAACATGTTGTTGCCAAACCAGGAAACAATCCTGCTAATATAAATTTGTAGTATAAATCTCAAGAATCGCATAAAACATTTAGAAAACATGAACAAATTATGACGATGGAATTAGCAAGTAACATTTCCCTGAAAAATTATTGCTGGCGCCAGTTCTAATTTAAATAGGTCAACTCACACTGATTTAAAAAAAATGAGAAGAAAAACACCGATGACCTTTTTTTTGGTAGGTGAAATATTTAATATTTTGAGCCAGTCGTAAGTTATACACCAAACACCCAGTTCCATCACTGTTGTTTATGGTTGTGTATATTACAGAAAGTTGTCATTCCCCAGTGTTCCACTCACTGTGACGCATATCGAATGACGTCAGAAGAGACAGGGCCGGGGCAGGCAGGATTGGCTTTGGTATGCAGCCAAATTTAGAACAAAGTGTCAGAGGCCCAGACAACTGACAGTCGATTTGTCACTGCTTTTGCAGCTCCCTACATGAACACACACATACATAAGGAAAAGTCTCAGAGAGTAAGAGGACTGCATGCCCCTTGTTCTAGGCAGATGCAGTACTATTTACAAATCCAATTCCCCACATTGCGAATTGAAAGCAAAGATATGTATGCAACTGTTGACGATTATGGCATTAAATCTTAATGGTCATTCGACGCATAAAAATATACACTACATTATCAAGAGTATCGGAACACTTCCCCATTTTTTAAGTAGGTCTGTTCAAACTCCCAAATGTTTAAAACGATATTTTTATGAAAATTTGTCACTGAAAATAAACCGAAGATTTCATTCAAATCTCTCTAAACCTCAATTTTCAGCAATAGTTGGTTAATATTCGAGGAAGTATTAAAGCTGAGAATATTTGATAACAGACCCTGTTGTTGCGTTCTCCCTTAAATGCTTTTCTTCAAATTTAACGAACGTCACATAAAAGGATTGATGAGGGCTGAATCAAGTAAGCTTACAGTCCATGACACCAACATATTGAGAGAACCAAAATTAAGATTAAAGGATTAATGCATAGGTTAAGTAGGTTGCAGCACCCACGACACCAATATATTGAGAGAGCCAAAATTAAGATAAAAAGATTAATGCATAGGTTAAGTAGGTTGCAGCACCCAAGACATTTAGAGCAACAAAATTAAGATAAAAAGATTAATGCATAGGTTAAGTAGGTTGTAGCATCCACGAAACCAACATATTGAGAGAGCCAAAGTTAAGATAAAAAGATTAATTCATAGGTTAAGGAGGTTGCTGCACCCACGACACCAACGTATTGAGATAACCAAATTTAAGATAAAAAGATTAATTCCTATTTTAAGTAAGTTGCAATCCAGGACACCAACATATTGAGAGAACCAAAATTAAGATTAAAGGATTAATGCATAGGTTAAGTAGGTTGCAGCACCCACGACACCAATATATTGAGAGAGCCAAAATTAAGATAAAAAGATTAATGCATAGGTTAAGTAGGTTGCAGCACCCAAGACATTTAGAGCAACAAAATTAAGATAAAAAGATTAATGCATAGGTTAAGTAGGTTGTAGCATCCACGAAACCAACATATTGAGAGAGCCAAAGTTAAGATAAAAAGATTAATTCATAGGTTAAGGAGGTTGCTGCACCCACGACACCAACGTATTGAGATAACCAAATTTAAGATAAAAAGATTAATTCCTATTTTAAGTAAGTTGCAATCCAGGACACCAACATATTCAGAGAGCCAAAATTAAGATAAAAAGATTAATGCCTAGGTTAAGTAGGTTGCAGCACCCACGACACCAACATATTGAGAGAACCAAAATTAAGACAAAAGGATTAATGCCTAGGTTAAGTACGTTGCAATCCAGGACACCAACATATTGAGATATCCAAAAATTAAGATAAAAAGATTAATGCCTAGGTTAAGTAAGTTGCAATCCAGGACACCAACATATTCAGATATCCAAAATTAAGATAAAAAGATTAATGCATAGGTTAAGTAGGTTGCAGCACCCACGACACCAACATATTGAGAAAGCCAAAATTAAGACAAAAGGATTAATGCCTAGGTTAAAAACGTTGCAATTACGGACACCAACATATTGAGAGAGCCAAAATTAAGATAAAAAGATTAATGCATAGGTTAAGTAGGTTGCAGCACCCACGACACCAACATATTGAGATAACGAAATTTAAGATAAAAAGATTAATGCCTAGGTTAAGTACGTTGCTGCCCAGGACACCAACATATTGAGAGAGCCAAAATTAAGATAAAAGGATTAATGTCTAGGTTAACTAGGTTGCAGCCCAGGACACCAACATATTGGGAGAAGCAGAATTAAGGTCAAAGGATAAATGCCTAGGTTAAGTACGTTGTAATCCAGGACACCAACATATTGAGAGAGTCAAACTTAAGATAAAAAGATTAATGCCTAGGTTAAGTACGTTGCAATCCAGGACACCAACATATTGAGAGTGCCAAAATTAAGATGAAAGGATTAATGCCTAGGTTAAGTACGTTGCAGCACCCACGACACCAACATATTGAGAGAGCGAAAATTAAGATAAAAGGATTAATGCCTAAGTTAAGTACGTTCCAATCCAGGACACCAACGTATTGAGAGAGCCAAACTTAAGATAAAAAGATTAATGCGTAGGTTAACTACTTTGCAGCCCAAGGACACCAACATATTGAGAAAGCCAAAATTAATATAAAAGGAATAATTCCTAGGTTAAGTACGTTGTAATCCAGGACACTAACATATTCAGAGACCCAATATTAAGATGAAAGGATTAATGCCGAGGTTAAGTACCTACCTAATAGCAATACATATATTACAGTAATCCAGGACACCTACATATTGAGAGAGCCAAAAATAAGATAAAAAGATTAATGCGTAGGTTAAGTACGCTGCTGCCCAGGACAACAACATATTGAGAGGGCTAAAATTAAGATAAAGGAATTAATGCCTAGGTTAAGTACGTTGTAATCCAGGACAACAACATATCGAGAGAGCCAAAATTAAGATAAAAATATTAATGCCTAGGTTAAGTACGTTGCTGCCCAGGACACCAACACTTTGAGAGAGCCAAAATTAAGATAAAAGGATTAATGCCTAGGTTAACTAGGTTGCAGCCCAGGACACCAACATATTGAGAGAGCCAAAATTAAGATAAAATAATTAACGCCTAGGTTAAGTACGTTGTAATCCAGGACACCAACATATCGAGAGAGCCAAAATTAAGATAAAAATATTAATGCCTAGGTTAAGTACGTTGCTGCCCAGGACACCAACATATTGAGAGTTGGGTTGTTTTACCTCTGAGCGGCACTTTTTTGCACACCATGGGCTAAATGGCCAGGTCACATGAACCCCGAAGGCTCAGAAAAGGTTGGGGGAAGGGACCCACTGGAACAGCTGTTGGGAGACAGATGGTAGCCTCCCGTCAAGGCCATCCAGCGTGTTCTTTAACGTGCACAGGGTATGGCTCTCCCACACACGGAGCCACGGCTTAACGTCCCATCCGACGGACAGCGAATTTTCCAAGCCCATCGGTGTCCCCTACTGACCGTGGGCAGGGCGGGGAATTTTTGCGGAGATAAATCTCAACGCTGACTCAGCTGGGACTCGAACCTGGGAAATACAGATTACGAGCCTGGCGCGCTACAGACTGAGCCATCCCCGCCCCCAACATATTGAGAGAGCCAGAATTAAGATAAAAGGATTAATGCCTAGGTTAAGTACGTTGTAATCCAGGACACCAACATATCGAGAGAGCCAAAATTAAGATAAAAATATTAATGTCTAGGTTAAGTACGTTGCTGCCCAGGACACCAACATATTGAGAGAGCCAAAATTAAGATAAAAGGATTAATGCCTAGGTTAACTAGGTTGCAGCCCAGGACACCAACATATTGAGAGAGCCAAAATTAAGATAAAAGTATTAAAGCCTAG
Source organism: Ryuthela nishihirai (assembly GCA_038380435.1). Taxonomy (NCBI): domain Eukaryota; kingdom Metazoa; phylum Arthropoda; class Arachnida; order Araneae; family Heptathelidae; genus Ryuthela; species Ryuthela nishihirai. Next base: position 45,882,478 of record JAWZYU010000007.1, on the reverse strand, counting down.
GTTAAGTACGTTGTAATCCAGAACACCAACATATCGAGAGAGCCAAAATTAAGATAAAAATATTAATGTCTAGGTTAAGTACGTTGCTGCCCAGGACACCAACATATTGAGAGAGCCAAAATTAAGATAAAAGGATTAATGCCTAGGTTTAATAGGTTGCAGCCCAGGACACCAACATATTGAGAGAGCCAAAATTAAGATAAAAGTATTAATGCCTAGGTTAAGTACGTTGTAATCCAGGACACCAACATATCGAGAGAGCCAAAATTAAGATAAAAATATTAATGCCTAGGTTAAGTACGTTGTAATCAAGAACACCAACATATCGAGAGACGCAAAATTCAGATAAAAGGATTAATGCCTAGGTTAACTAGGTTGCAGCCCAGGACACCAACATATTGAGAGAGCCAGAATTAAGATCAAATGATTAATGCCTAGGTTAAGTACGTTGTAATCCAGGACACCAACATATTGAGAGAGCCAAAATTAAGATAAAAGGATTAATGCCTTGGTTAAGTACGTTGCAATTCAGGACACCAACATATTGAGAGAGTCAAACTTAAGATAAAAAGATTAATGCCTAGGTTAAGTACGTTGCAGCCCAGGACACCAACATATTGAGAGAGCCAAAATTAAGATAAAAGGATTAATGCCTAGGTTAACTAGGTTGCAGCCCAGGACACCAACATATTGAGAGAGCCAAAATTAAGATAAAAGTATTAATGCCTAGGTTAAGTACGTTGTAATCCAGGACACCAACATATCGAGAGAGCCAAAATTAAGATAAAAATATTAATGTCTAGGTTAAGTACGTTGCTGCCCAGGACACCAACATATTGAGAGAGCCAAAATTAAGATAAAAGGATTAATGCCTAGGTTTAATAGGTTGCAGCCCAGGACACCAACATATTGAGAGAGCCAAAATTAAGATAAAAGTATTAATGCCTAGGTTAAGTACGTTGTAATCCAGGACACCAACATATCGAGAGAGCCAAAATTAAGATAAAAATATTAATGCCTAGGTTAAGTACGTTGTAATCAAGAACACCAACATATCGAGAGACGCAAAATTCAGATAAAAGGATTAATGCCTAGGTTAACTAGGTTGCAGCCCAGGACACCAACATATTGTTACGACAGAAGAATCTGGCAACCGAAAGCAAAGTTTCAGCCAACGAATAAGAACGTTGGGAGAATTTGGAGAAGAAGAGTGGAGCGTTAACGGTTTTGTATTGTAACGGTTGTTGTGTTGTAACGGTCGGAGAGTTCGAAAATGGACGGTGAGCTGTTCTGAGACAGTGCGCGTAAGTATCAAGAAGTAACTTGATGTGTTGTGTATACGCGGAAGGATAAAAGTGGGATCTTTTATCGTTAAGTATCAAGAAGTAACTTGATGTGTTGTGTATACGCGGAAGTATAAAAGTGGGAACTTTTATGGCTAACTTCGAATGTCTACACGGACTGTCTTTTTGTTCGGCTAGTGTGTGAAAAGTTATTAGCACAGGACGAGAATTGGTTTACGAGTGAAGATCTTCGGGTGACCTGGTAAATCAAGTAAAAGGTAGTATTTAGTAAAATACACAGAGCTGATATTGTGTGCTCTACGCAGGAAGATTGATGACTTGTGCATGTTAATAGTTGATTTGTTAATAAGATACTTCATCCATATTTCCTTTGTAACAATTTACCTTGTATTGAATTTGGTTTTGAAATATAGCTTTTAATACTCACGCTGAGTGGCTATCCATTTTTGTAATCCGCAACATTTGGTGTCAGGAGTGGGATTAATTAATTGAATGCCGTTAACTAGAAGTATGGATGAATTAGTAAAGTTGATAAATAGCTTCAAAGCCGATATGACTAATATGAAAGCCGATATGGCTGCGCTGATGACTGATAGGAAAGCCATTATTTCTACGCTGATGACTGATAGGAAAGCCATTATTACTACGCTGATGACTGATAGGAAAGCCGTTATTGCTACGCTGGTGACTGATATGAAAGCCGATATGGCTACCCAGATGACTGATATTAAAAGTGATCTAGCTGCCCAAAGCGATAAAATAGGTGACTTGAAAGCCGAAATGGCCGCACAAAATACTGAGATGAGAGCTGAAGTGGCTTCTCAAGTTGGTAAGATTATTGATCACTTCAAGGATCATAAAACCGAACTCAATAGACAATGCAATAGTTTAAATGTTGAATTTGTCAGTGAAAAAGATGATCTTGATAGTGTTAAGTTAGATTGTAAACATGGAAAAGAAAAAGAGAAAGGCAACGCATATAAAAATGTGGATCTGCTACTGGAAATCAAGAATCGTAGAGATAGCGCAGATAATGCCTTTGACCACGCAACTACTGGTAATGCATGGCAGAGTGTCTATGTCGCTGGTGACATGTCTAGGAACTGTGAAGAACAATCACACAGATCAGAGAGCTGTGAGACTATACAGTACGCTTTGCACTTCAAAATACCTAGGTATACAAGTCTGGCACGATCTGAAGAGAGATCCACACGAAAGGTATTCTATTCCTCGCCGTCAGCAAAATGTGTCATGGACAATTATCGCAAAGGCAGAGTAACGAGTGGTAATGAGGGGGAACGAAACAGAGTTTACGTTTCGCAGAGTGGTCCGAGTAAAGAAGAGGCGTCCATTCATCATAGATACAAAGTGCCCTGCGTCATTACCGGGGAAGTCGGAGAGATTTTTCCGAAGCATATAGCCACACTTGAATCGTTTATAGAAAGTGGGGATTTAAGGAAGAGGAATTCCGAAGAATGGCTTAGAAGCATAACAGGTGATGCTAGTAAAAGAGCTTCAGGCAGAGACGGTACTTCAAAGACTAACTTTCTGGATGAAACTAAGCCTCAGAGTTACGATCAGAGAGAAGTGAATCCCTCAGATAATTTCAACGTAGCCACGCTGAATTTCTTTTCTGAACAGTCAATGTGCAGATTTGGACATTATAACCATTTAGATTATAAGGATATAGAAAAGTTTTATCACGACTACAAGAGCTCTAAAGTGGACAATATCATGTTACAGAACTCGTCGCTGATCTCCAGAATGAACAATTTGGCAATCATGACTGATATTTCCCTGGCTAATTACAATGAGAGCTCCAAGAAAGTGAATTCGGAAGAAACAGCAAATATGACCTCCTCGGGTCATGTGTTTTGCTGGAGACCCGAGTGGCGCCATCGGATGGTAGATAAAAACAGCACAGGAGGTGTCGGCAACAAAGTGAGTCTTGTCTTGGCTCCTGCACTTGCTGCTTTAGGTCTCAAGGTCCCTATGATCTCCGGTCGTGCTCTCCAATTGACGGGAGATACTCTGGACAAATTGGAATCCATCCCTGGCTTCACAGTCGACTGCACTAAAGATAAAATCGAGCAGGTGATGGAAGACGTCGGATGCTGCATCGTAGGACAGACAGAGGAGCTGGTGCCAACAGATAAGGAGATTTACCGCTGCAAGGATCTGACGGCTACCGTAGATAGCGTTCCTCTAATGAGATGCTCAATTGTGTCCAAAAAGCTGGCTGAAGGAGTGTGCGCTTTGGTTTATGATGATGAATTCGGAAAAGGAGCTATTGATCCCATCAGTACAGAAGATGTTGCTGTTGATTTAGTTAAGAAAATGGTTGCAGCATCACAAGCTCGTGGAATGAAGAGTTTGAGTTGTTCAGCTGTTATCAGCAACATGGATTCACCTCTTGAAAACTCTGTTGACAACTCTCTGGAAGTGATGGAAGCTGTTCAGTGTTTCCTTGGTAACGGATCCTTGGAACTGCAAGAGCTCGTCGAAGAGTTAGGAGGAGAACTTCTGCGTTTGGTGAACATTGTGGATAATAGGGTAGATGAAGCATCACGTGTCTGCAAGGTTCTGCATAACGGCAATGCTTTGAACAAGTTTCGTAACATGTTAATAGAACAAGGAGTATCTGAAGATGTTGCAAGCTGGCTATGTGAAGATAAAACAGAAAAAATATTGCTAGCAGCCCGACACATCACTGATTTCACTTATACAGGAGAAACAGGTAAGGTTGTCGGATTAGAAGCTGCAGTCCTAGCAAGAGTATGGAAGGAGGAGATGGACCGAAGCGCTAAAAAGAATTATGGAGCTGATATAATTGTGAAGCACCTTGGGGATCAAATTGAATCAGGTGAAATATGGCCGAAGGTTCATCACGACAGTTCTGAATTAAGTGAAAGTCAACTGACAAAAGGGTCAGACTGGAGGATGAAACTCCTCCCTAGATTTTATGTCACTAATGACTTTCATTCCTTGTTACTGTTGATAGAAGTAAAAATCCAAAGAAGAAAACTTTCGACAAAGAAGAAAACTTTTTACAGGTTTTGCACGAAAACTCTTAGTCGATTCTTCTCCCTGCAGAGACATAAACGTGTTCACAAGGGCTATAGGCCTTACACGTATTATGTTTGTGGACGAGGCTTCAGTCAGAAAAGAAATCTACGTCATAATGAGATTCGCTTTCATTTTGACACAGACGTGGTATATCGCATTCGTCGATGTCCAGCTACAAAGTGCAAGGTGGTTCACGTGGATCGTTTGGCCCCGTTTCATCGAAGAACTGAAGAAGCTTTGGAATCCAGAATTGTTCGGGACGAACAAGACCTAGGAAGGGGGCAGTGTTACGACAGAAGAATCTGGCAACCGAAAGCAAAGTTTCAGCCAACGAATAAGAACGTTGGGAGAATTTGGAGAAGAAGAGTGGAGCGTTAACGGTTTTGTATTGTAACGGTTGTTGTGTTGTAACGGTCGGAGAGTTCGAAAATGGACGGTGAGCTGTTCTGAGACAGTGCGCGTAAGTATCAAGAAGTAACTTGATGTGTTGTGTATACGCGGAAGGATAAAAGTGGGATCTTTTATCGTTAAGTATCAAGAAGTAACTTGATGTGTTGTGTATACGCGGAAGTATAAAAGTGGGAACTTTTATGGCTAACTTCGAATGTCTACACGGACTGTCTTTTTGTTCGGCTAGTGTGTGAAAAGTTATTAGCACAGGACGAGAATTGGTTTACGAGTGAAGATCTTCGGGTGACCTGGTAAATCAAGTAAAAGGTAGTATTTAGTAAAATACACAGAGCTGATATTGTGTGCTCTACGCAGGAAGATTGATGACTTGTGCATGTTAATAGTTGATTTGTTAATAAGATACTTCATCCATATTTCCTTTGTAACAATTTACCTTGTATTGAATTTGGTTTTGAAATATAGCTTTTAATACTCACGCTGAGTGGCTATCCATTTTTGTAATCCGCAACAATATTGAGAGAGCCAGAATTAAGATCAAATGATTAATGCCTAGGTTAAGTACGTTGTAATCCAGGACACCAACATATTGAGAGAGCCAAAATTAAGATAAAAGGATTAATGCCTTGGTTAAGTACGTTGCAATTCAGGACACCAACATATTGAGAGAGTCAAACTTAAGATAAAAAGATTAATGCCTAGGTTAAGTACGTTGCAGCCCAGGACACCAACATATTGAGAGAGCCAAAATTAAGATAAAAGGATTAATGCCTAGGTTAACTAGGTTGCAGCCCAGGACACCAACATATTGAGAAAGCCAAAATTAAGATAAAAGTATTAATGTCTAGGTTAAGTACGTTGTAATCCAGGACACCAACATATCGAGAGAGCCAAAATTAAGATAAAAATATTAATGCCTAGGATAAGTACGTTGCTGCCCAGGACACCAACATATTGAGAGAGCCAAAATTAAGATAAAAGGATTAATGCCTAGGTTAACTAGGTTGCAGCCCAGGACACCAACATATTGAGAGAGCCAAAATTAAGATAAAAGTATTAATGCCTAGGTTAAGTACGTTGTAATCCAGGACACCAACATATCGAGAGAGCCAAAATTAAGATAAAAATATTAATGTCTAGGTTAAGTACGTTGCTGCCCAGGACACCAACATATTGAGAGAGCCAAAATTAAGATAAAAGGATTAATGCCTAGGTTTAATAGGTTGCAGCCCAGGACACCAACATATTGAGAGAGCCAAAATTAAGATAAAAGTATTAATGCCTAGGTTAAGTACGTTGTAATCCAGGACACCAACATATCGAGAGAGCCAAAATTAAGATAAAAATATTAATGCCTAGGTTAAGTACGTTGTAATCAAGAACACCAACATATCGAGAGACGCAAAATTCAGATAAAAGGATTAATGCCTAGGTTAACTAGGTTGCAGCCCAGGACACCAACATATTGAGAGAGCCAGAATTAAGATCAAATGATTAATGCCTTGGTTAAGTACGTTGTAATCCAGGACACCAACATATTGAGAGAGCCAAAATTAAGATAAAAGGATTAATGCCTTGGTTAAGTACGTTGCAATTCAGGACACCAACATATTGAGAGAGTCAAACTTAAGATAAAAAGATTAATGCCTAGGTTAAGTACGTTGCAGCCCAGGACACCAACATATTGAGAGAGCCAAAATTAAGATAAAAGGATTAATGCCTAGGTTAACTAGGTTGCAGCCCAGGACACCAACATATTGAGAAAGCCAAAATTAAGATAAAAGTATTAATGTCTAGGTTAAGTACGTTGTAATCCAGGACACCAACATATCGAGAGAGCCAAAATTAAGATAAAAATATTAATGCCTAGGATAAGTACGTTGCTGCCCAGGACACCAACATATTGAGAGAGCCAAAATTAAGATAAAAGGATTAATGCCTAGGTTAACTAGGTTGCTGCCCAGGACACCAACATATTCAGAGAGCCAAAATTAAGATAAAAGGATTAATGACTAGGTTAAGTAGGCTGCAGTACCCAGGACACCAACATATCGAAAGAACCAAAATTAAGATAAAAATATTAATACCTAGGTTGGTATTATAGGTTAACTAGGTTTCACTAGGTTATAAAATTCAGTAGGTTATAAACTAATTTTTGCAGGCTGCAGTACCCAGGACACCAACATATTGAGCCGAACTGAGTCTGAGAACTGAATATGAATATGAGAAACTGAATATGAGAAAGCAGGCTGCAGTACCCAGGACACCAATATATTGAGAGAGCCAAATTAAGATAAAAAGATTAATGCCTAGTTTAAGTAGGCTGTAGCACCCAGGGCACCAACATACTGAGACAGCAAAATGAAGATGAAAAGTTAATGCCTAAATGAACTAGGCTGCAACCCAGGACACCAACATATTGAGAGAGTCAAACTTTGTCTTCTGCAATAAATATTTCAGATTTGTTATTTCCAGTGTGTAATTTCGAAACCAAATAATTTTTATGAAAATATTTATATCACTTTTGGACACCAGTGTATTTCAGCTTCCATAACTCTTTAAATATTTAATTAATTTTCTTAAAAATAGAAATATTTATATATCTAATTGATATTTCTCTATCTATTACAGTTATTATCTGTAATACATGCAAAAATATTTATAATATCAAACATCTTTGTGACGTCAGTGAGATCAAAATTTTTTAGAAACGTGGCGTACTCTTTAAAATTAATTGCAATTTTTGCTGATGACAAATCATAATTCATGTTAACAAGGAGCAGGGGTTGATCATTTCGGTAATGCTCCAGCCTCCTAATCTGCAACTGTTAGTTTCTAGTACTCCGCAAAACTCTCCGCCTTGCCCACGGTCAGTAGGGGACACCGATGGGCTTGGAAAGGTCGCCGTCCGTCGGATGGGACGTTAGGCCGTGGCCCCGTGTGCGGGAGAGCCATACTCTGTGCACGTTAAAGAACACACTGGATGGCCTTGACGGGAGCTACCATCTGTCTCCTAACAGCTGTTCCAGTGGGTCTCCTCTCTCAGCTTTTTCTGAGCCTTTTGACCTGGCCATTTTAGCCAACGGTGTGCAAAAATGGGCCGCTCAGAAGTAAAACACCCCAACCCAACTCTTCACACCAATTCTTTCTAATTACAATCTCTTCAGCTTTTCTAATTATCTTAGCATTTCTAATTACACTGGCTCTTCAGCTTTTTCTCAGCTTTTTCTGAGTCCTTTTGACCTGGCCATTTAGCCAACGGTGTGCAAAAATGGGCCGCTCAGAAGTAAAACACCCCAACCCAACTCTTCACACCAATTCTTTCTAATTACAACTCCTTTATTCTTTATTTCTAAGTTCGAAGTGGTTAGTGACGTAATTCTCACGCTAAAGTAAACGCGAGAAGTAAAACACCCCAACCCAACTCTTCACACCAATTCTTTCTAATTACAACTCCTTTATTCTTTATTTCTAAGTTCGAAGTGGTTAGTGACGTAATTCTCACGCTAAAGTAAACGCGAGAAGTAAAACACCCCAACCCAACTCTTCACACCAATTCTTTCTAATTACAACTCCTTTATTCTTTATTTCTAAGTTCGAAGTAGTTAGTGACGTAATTCTCACGCTAAAGTAAACGCGAGAAGTAAAACACCCCAACCCAACTCTTCACACCAATTCTTTCTAATTACAACTCCTTTATTCTTTATTTCTAAGTTCGAAGTAGTTAGTGACGTAATTCTCACGCTAAAGTAAACGCGAGAAGTAAAACACCCCAACCCAACTCTTCACACCAATTCTTTCTAATTACAACTCCTTTATTCTTTATTTCTAAGTTCGAAGTAGTTAGTGACGTAATTCTCACGCTAAAGTAAACGCGAGAGGTAAAACACCCCAACCCAACTCTTCACACCAATTCTTTCTAATTACAACTCCTTTATTCTTTATTTCTAAGTTCGAAGTGGTTAGTGACGTAATTCTCACGCTAAAGTAAACGCGAGCATCAAAATGATACATCACATCACGGTTTCCTTATTGCTCGTTCATCTGTCGTAACAATATTATCTGCTTTATGCTAGTCAGGCTCTCTTTTGGGAAAGATTGAGGGGAATATAAACCGTCAGTCGTCTGTATAGAGCCCTCTCTGGTGAAGTTTTCTGCAAAACTTTTCATCGAAACTGGTATTGTTTATGATGATGGGCTGTTAATGCAAAGTAGCGATCGTCCTGCGCTGTTGCCATTCTTGGATGACTTTCTCCTCGTCTCCGTCTAATGTCTCATGTCTGTTAGATCGTCCCCAAAATATTGTAATCACTGAAGGAGGGATAATTACAGTTCTCGACACATCGGCCTGGGATCGGCAGAACTCCAACATACCGATTTTTATGCTATCGGATTTGTACCCGGATTTGCTTTTCGATTCACATATGAAAATTTTTTCCGGTCAGATGACTTTTGAGAGGTATGCAACCTTGCGAATTTAATATTTCATCGTCACATAACGGACCTGTGTCAAAACGTTTGTGAGATATTGAATAGTTTGTGAATTATAATTTAACTTTTGGACACCAGTGTATTTCAGTTTCCTTAACTCTTTAAATATTTAATTAATTTTGTTAAAAATAGAAATATTTATATATCCGATCCATAACTTCAATTTTTCTCCAGTGAAAATCTTTCTCATTAGCTTACTTTCAATAGGAAATTATATACATATATATATTTATATTTCAATAGGGAATAAATTTTCTATAGGTATAATTTCAAACAGGATGACTTTCGATTCACAAAATATGACAGTGTCCAAAATGTTACTGAAGAATGGTATACGGTGGGCATACAGGACTTTATTAGAATTAGTGTGCAGTGTAATTAGTGTGCAGTGTTATTAGAATTAGTGTGCAGTTCAAACAGGACTTTATTAGAATTAGTGTGCAGTTCAAACAGGACTTTATTAGAATTAGTGTGCAGTGGCCGGATGCAGCAGATGTAGCTCAGGACAGATCTGCTTGGAGAACTAATTGCATGGTCTGGTTGGACCTCCGCAGCCCATGGCTGTTTGAGGAGGAGGATATGATGAAATATTGCAAGTAGATATCACAAGAATTTCAAAAATATGTTATTATATATAATGTTGTTATAATACTTAAAATTTTTCCTTTATTTAACGTACTTAACGTTTTCATTTGGACAACAAGGGACTGAACGAGCTGAAGTCAAAAGCCCCCATGGGTATCGTCGGCAAGGGGGATAAGGATCATCCCACAGGAAAAATTTATCGAAAAATTAATTTATGCTGAATAATATCATGTATACAAAGATTTATATCGTATTTTCTTTAACAAATGTAATCATGGTATTCTTTTATGTTTTCTTTTTCTTTCCGAAGCATATAAATTTATTTTTATTTATTAATGTGAAAGAAATATGTTTACATATATTCCCCCTGGAAAAATTCCTCCCAACTCCCACACTAATCAATTTCGATTTTGGTCATGTCAAGAAAAAATTCTTCTATTTTACACCATTTAGAGGAGGAACTAAAGTTTCTAAGCATGACAACATCCACTGTTTTAGTTAAAGAAACCTCCAACGTATTTTTGTCTAAATGGAAACATCCTTTTAAACTTGCATCTCCCACTTCCGGCAAGGCCACGATCTCCATGGAGGCAGCTTCCAACGATCCCCAGAGTAAACGGCCACTGCGAGGTGCAGGTTGGACTCGATAACCCTTTAGCACTGACCTCTACCGCCAGCACAAGGTGCCTAGCAGCCACTTCGGCAACCGGTTGCCATGGTTTCGCAGAGTGATGACGAGGAGTGGGAGGAGGAAGAGGAGGATGCTCACCCAGGCAGATATAACCCAATGGAAAGCAAGTGATCAAAATAAACCGCCGGGGCGCAGTGAGGACTGGCGCTGGAGGTCGCTACGATCGCACCACAAACGTTCATAATACCCTCGAGACCCTGGCGGCCAGGATGCTCTGTGGGGAGATGCCAGCGCCCTGTAGTGGAGAGTAAGGAAGAAAAACAATAGAGAGGTTGGCGCATGATGATTTATGGCACCCGTTTGCTTCTTAGGATCTACCTGCCGGTGGTCACGGATCTGGCCGCAATCTCCGCATCTTCCCTCCTCCTGCAGGAGTGCAGTCGGATGTTGAGGATTCGATCAAAAGGAGAAAACATAAAAATAAAAATGCCTGTGAAGAATGGGTAGAGGTGTACGATAAATAGAAAGATATGAAACTTGGGGAGAAGAAGGCGTTATGATGTCAAGGTTTTGACGACTTGATAACCTTTCGATCGTCTGGTTTTATGGAACGCCTGCAACGAAATGAAATTGAAAATTTATCCATACGTATTCTGTGCTCGGATGTAAATACAGAAAGGCTGAAACCAAGAGGGCGAAAAAGATACTTTTGAGTTCAGAAATAAATTTCAGACTTCTGAATGTTTCATTGCTGACTGTTGGGAACGATCTTCTTTTAAACGTAAAGTTGACACAAAAATACAATCTATTTGGGAAACTTGTGACATTTTCACGCTATATATATCAGTAGAATAACTTCTGAAATGGGGAAAGAAATGGGAAAACGAAACTGGAATTATCTTACAATCTGATTCAAATTTATATAACTCTTGCTGTTAAACTAAGTTCTTTTAGGAGTGAAACAACTATTGATTACGGAAGCAGGATAGAGCTGTGTTGTTTTACTTGTGAGCGGCACTTTTTTTGCACACAATTGAATAAATGGCCCAGGTCAGAAGGATACCAACGATTCAGAGAATTTTGGGGAAGTGTTGTTGTATTTTTACCTGTGAGCTGCGCGCCAGGTTCGTAATCTGCAGTTCCCAGGTTCGAGTCCCAGCTGGGTCAGCGTTGAGATTTATCTCCGCAAAAACTCCCCGCCCTGCCCACGGTCAGTAGGGGACATCGATGCGTTTGGAAAGGCGCCGTCCATTGGATGGGACATTAAGCCGTGCCCCCGTGTGCGGGAGAGAGCCAACCCTGTGACGTTAAAGAACAAGCTGGATGGTCTTGACGGAAGGCTATCATTTGTCTCCCAACAGCTGTTCCAGTGGGTCCCCTCCCCCAGTGTTCTCTGAGCATTCGGGGTTTTTGCGACCTGGCCATTTAGCCTATTGCGTGTAAAAAAGTGCAGCTCAGAGGGAAAAAAACCAATCCTGTGAGCGGCACTTTATTGCACACAATGGGCTAAATGGCCAGGCCACAAGGACCCCGAAGGCTCAGAGAAGGGGTGGGGCAGGGACAACAGCACTGGAACAGCTGTTGGAAGACAGATGGTAACCTCCCGTCAAGGCGATCCAGCGTGTTCTTTAACGTGCATAGGGTATGGCTCTCCAGCACACGGGGCCACGGCTTAACGTCCCATCCGACGGACGACGGCCTTTCCAAGCCCATCGGTGTCCGCTACTGACCGTGGCAGGGTGGGGAGTTTTGCGGAGCCATGGCAAAGGAAATTTAAATTTAAGTATCTGATCTTTACTTGTCCAGCTGTTCTCTTGCAAGCCTATAATATCTAGATTATAATAATAATAATCTTTATTCATCATCTAGTTCAACTTCAACAGATATTTCTTACAAATTTATAATGCGAACTTTGGAAAACATTAACATTTAGTCTAGATGTGAAAAAGAACATCAAATAATAAAAACAATAACACAACTGAGAAAAAAAACAAGTAAATGAAATTAGTAAAACCAAAACAAAAACTAAAAATACAAAGTTCACTTCCAAATGAAATTCAGGAAACAAATCACAGCTAGATATGACACACTACTTAAAATTACCAATTAGAGTTGTTAATACCAAATATGCAGATGAATTGAATAAAAAATTAAAACACATAAAGCATATAAGATATTGCGGATCATAGATCTCAGAATATGCTATGGAATTTGATATCCGGTATAGCGTTCTAGGTCAGATAGGGATCGATGGGGTCAGATAGGGGCCATTTGCATTTCAGAAAGAAAGAAAAATTAGTTGTGCACGACACTCACCCTGAAGTGTTTCCTTCCAAATTGGAGAATGGTGAAACAGTCGTCCTACAAAATTGTAAGTCATTTATTTTCAACAAACGACTTGTTATAGCAATTATTATTTGTGTTCATTCATCAATTTTTGCGATTAACAAAGCTGCTGTTAATAGTTGAGACTTCAATAACTCTTTCAGAATTAGAAGAATATTGATTGGAAAACCGATTTCGGGATATTTAAATCCCGAACGTAGCTTTCCATTCACATGACATGAAAATATGTCCCTCCAATTCATTTTTTTTTATTATCGTATTTTCATTATATTTTTATTGTATAAACATATATCTGTAATAAGTTTATTTTTGGAAGTGCTGGCCGAGTGGTTAGCGCGCTTGGCTGCTGATCTAAGGGAACTGGGTTCGAGCCCCGGGTAAGGCATGGATGCTTGTATCGTTTTTCTGCTGAGGTCCTGCCATCCTCTCAGATCTTCTACTGTGGCATGTAAACTGACAGGCACCTGTCAGACCACTGTGGCAAGCAGCTGCTTGAGGGGGTATTTATTTTTTATTCTGAAATGGGGATGTGACTCATAAGTTGTTTTTGGGTCACAGCTGGCTGACTGCACATGCTCACAAGCCGAAAGCACGTTTATGACTGGCCTTTGGCGCGAATGCTAGTGCTCGAGACAAGGGCAACAATAATGAACAACAGCGTAAGCGTCGCTGTCAAACTGAGAGGACGTTACAACACACGTCAAGGGAGGCCACTCTAGCTCAAAATCAAAACCCTTAAGGAGAGGGTTCACTTCTGTGTTTTAATCACTCTTGAAGTAAAATTGTTCACACAGAACCAAGATTCCGTTCTCTGTGCACCACGGTTCACTTCTGTGTGAACTGAGGTACGGTTCTGTGCGAACCTACGTCAAGGGAGGCCGCTCTAGCTCAAAATCAAAATCTTTATAGAAAGGGTTCAGTTCTGTGTTTTAATCACTCTTGAAGTAAACTTGCTCACACATAACCAAGATTCCGTTCTCTGTGCACCACGGTTCAGTTCTGTGTGAACTGAGGTACGGGTCTGTGTGAACCTACGTCAAGGGACGCCGCTCTAGCTCAAAATCAAAACCCTTAAGGAGAGGGTTCAGTTCTGTGTTTTAATCACTCTTGAAGTAAACTTGTTCATACAGAACAAAGATTCCGTTCTCTGTGCACCACGGTTCAGTTCTGTGTGAACTGAGGTACGGTTCTGTGTGAACCTACGTCAAGGGAGGCCACTCTAGCTCAAAATCAAAACCCTTAAGGAGAGGGTTCAGTTCTGTGTTTTAATCACTCTTGAAGTAAACTTGTTCACACAGAACCAAGATTCCGTTCTCTGTGCACCACGGTTCAGTTCTGTGTGAACTGAGGTACGGGTCTGTGTGAACCTACGTCAAGGGACGCCGCTCTAGCTCAAAATCAAAACCCTTAAGGAGAGGGTTCAGTTCTGTGTTTTAATCACTCTTGAAGTAAACTTGTTCACACAGAACCAAGATTCCGTTCTCTGTGCACCACGGTTCAGTTCTGTGTGAACTGAGGTACGGGTCTGTGTGAACCTACGTCAAGGGACGCCGCTCTAGCTCAAAATCAAAACCCTTAAGGAGAGGGTTCAGTTCTGTGTTTTAATCACTCTTGAAGTAAACTTGTTCACACAGAACCAAGATTCCGTTCTCTGTGCACCACGGTTCAGTTCTGTGTGAACTGAGATACGGTTCTGTGTGAACCTACGTCAAGGGAGGCCGCTCTAGCTCAAAATCAAAACCCTTAAGGAGAGGGTTCAGTTCTGTGTTTTAATCACTCTTGAAGTAAACTTGCTCACACAGAACCAAGATTCCGTTCTCTGTGCACCACGGTTCAGTTCTGTGTGAACTGAGGTACGGTTCTGTGTGAACCTACGTCAAGGGAGGCCGCTCTAGCTCAAAATCAAAACCCTTAAGGAGAGGGTTCAGTTCTGTGTTTTAATCACTCTTGAAGTAAACTTGTTCACACAGAACCAAGATTCCGTTCTCTGTGCACCACGGTTCAGTTCTGTGTGAACTGAGGTACGGGTCTGTGTGAACCTACGTCAAGGGACGCCGCTCTAGCTCAAAATCAAAACCCTTAAGGAGAGGGTTCAGTTCTGTGTTTTAATCACTCTTGAAGTAAACTTGTTCACACAGAACCAAGATTCCGTTCTCTGTGCACCACGGTTCAGTTCTGTGTGAACTGAGGTACGGGTCTGTGTGAACCTACGTCAAGGGACGCCGCTCTAGCTCAAAATCAAAACCCTTAAGGAGAGGGTTCAGTTCTGTGTTTTAATCACTCTTGAAGTAAACTTGTTCACACAGAACAAAGATTCCGTTCTCTGTGCACCACGGTTCAGTTCTGTGTGAACTGAGTTACGGTTCTGTGTGAACCTACGTCAAGGGAGGCCACTCTAGCTCAAAATCAAAACCCTTAAGGAGAGGGTTCAGTTCTGTGTTTTAATCACTCTTGAAGTAAACTTGTTCACACAGAACCAAGATTCCGTTCTCTGTGCACCACGGTTCAGTTCTGTGTGAACTGAGGTACGGTTCTGTGTGAACCTACGTCAAGGGAGGCCGCTCTAGCTCAAAATCAAAACCCTTAAGGAGAGGGTTCAGTTCTGTGTTTTAATCACTCTTGAAGTAAACTTGTTCACACAGAACCAAGATTCCGTTCTCTGTGCACCATGGTTCACTTCTGTGTGAACTGAGGTACGGTTCTGTGCGAACCTACGTCAAGGTAGGCCGCTCTAGCTCAAAATCGAAATCTTTATAGAAAGGGTTCAGTTCTGTGTTTTAATCACTCTTGAAGTAAACTTGTTCACACATAACCAAGATTCCGTTCTCTGTGCACCACGGTTCAGTTCTGTGTGAACTGAGGTACGGGTCTGTGTGAACCTACGTCAAGGGACGCCGCTCTAGCTCAAAATCAAAACCCTTAAGGAGAGGGTTCAGTTCTGTGTTTTAATCACTCTTGAAGTAAACTTGTTCACACAGAACAAAGATTCCGTTCTCTGTGCACCACGGTTCAGTTCTGTGTGAACTGAGGTACGGTTCTGTGTGAACCTACGTCAAGGGAGGCCACTCTAGCTCAAAATCAAAACCCTTAAGGAGAGGGTTCAGTTCTGTGTTTTAATCACTCTTGAAGTAAAATTGTTCACACAGAACCAAGATTCCGTTCTCTGTGTACCACGGTTCAGTTCTGTGTGAACTGAGGTACGGTTCTGTGTGAACCTACGTCAAGGGAGGCCGCTCTAGCTCAAAATCAAAACCCTTAAGGAGAGGGTTCAGTTCTGTGTTTTAATCACTCTTGAAGTAAACTTGTTCACACAGAACCAAGATTCCGTTCTCTGTGCACCATGGTTCACTTCTGTGTGAACTGAGGTACGGTTCTGTGCGAACCTACGTCAAGGTAGGCCGCTCTAGCTCAAAATCGAAATCTTTATAGAAAGGGTTCAGTTCTGTGTTTTAATCACTCTTGAAGTAAACTTGTTCACACATAACCAAGATTCCGTTCTCTGTGCACCACGGTTCAGTTCTGTGTGAACTGAGGTACGGGTCTGTGTGAACCTACGTCAAGGGACGCCGCTCTAGCTCAAAATCAAAACCCTTAAGGAGAGGGTTCAGTTCTGTGTTTTAATCACTCTTGAAGTAAACTTGTTCACACAGAACAAAGATTCCGTTCTCTGTGCACCACGGTTCAGTTCTGTGTGAACTGAGGTACGGTTCTGTGTGAACCTACGTCAAGGGAGGCCACTCTAGCTCAAAATCAAAACCCTTAAGGAGAGGGTTCAGTTCTGTGTTTTAATCACTCTTGAAGTAAAATTGTTCACACAGAACCAAGATTCCGTTCTCTGTGTACCACGGTTCAGTTCTGTGTGAACTGAGGTACGGTTCTGTGTGAACCTACGTCAAGGGAGGCCGCTCTTGCTCAAAATCAAAACCCTTAAGGAGAGGGTTCAGTTCTGTGTTTTAATCACTATTGAAGTAAACTTGTTCATACAGAAGCAAGATTCCGTTCTCTGTGCACCACGGTTCAGTTCTGTGTGAACTGAGGTACGGTTCTGTGTGAACCTACGTCAAGGGAGGCCGCTCTAGCTCAAAATCAAAACCCTTAAGGAGAGGGTTCAGTTCTGTGTTTTAATCACTCTTGAAGTAAACTTGCTCACACAGAACCAAGATTCCGTTCTCTGTGCACCACGGTTCAGTTCTGTGTGAACCTACGTCAAGGTAGGCCGCTCTTGCTCAAAATCAAAACCCTTAAGGAGAGGGTTCAGTTCTGTGTTTTAATCACTATTGAAGTAAACTTGCTCACACAGAACCAAGATTCCGCTCTCTGTGCACCACGGTTCAGTTCTGTGTGAACTGAGGTACGGTTCTGCGTGAACCTAGGTCAAGGGAGGCCACTCTAGCTCAAAATGAAAACCCTTAAGGAGAGGGTTCAGTTCTGTGTTTTAATCACTCTTGAAATAAACTTGCTCACACAGAACCAAGATTCCGCTCTCTGTGCACCACAGTTCAGTTCTGTGTGAACTGAGGTACGGTTCTGTGTGAACCTACGTCAAGGGAGGCCGCTCTAGCTCAAAATCAAAACCCTTAAGGAGAGGGTTCAGTTCTGTGTTTTAATCACTCTTGAAGTAAACTTGTTCACACAGAACCAAGATTCCGTTCTCTGTGCACCACGGTTCAGTTCTGTGTGAACTGAGGTACGGGTCTGTGTGAACCTACGTCAAGGGACGCCGCTCTAGCTCAAAATCAAAACCCTTAAGGAGAGGGTTCAGTTCTGTGTTTTAATCACTCTTGAGGTAAACTTGTTCACACAGAACCAAGATTCCGTTCTCTGTGCACCACAGCTCAGTTCTGTGTGAACTGAGGTACGGTTCTGTGTGAACCTACGTCAAGGGAGGCCGCTCTAGCTCAAAATGAAAACCCTTAAGGAGAGGGTTCAGTTCTGTGTTTTAATCACTATTGAAGTAAACTTGTTCACACAGAACCAAGATTCCGTTCTCTGTGCACCACGGTTCAGTTCTGTGTGAACCTACGTCAAGGGAGGCCGCTCTAGCTCAAAATGAAAACCCTTAAGGAGAGGGTTCAGTTCTGTGTTTTAATCACTCTTGAAGTAAACTTGCTCACACAGAACCAAGATTCCGTTCTCTGTGCACCACGGTTCAGTTCTGTGTGAACCTACGTCAAGGTAGGCTGCTCTAGCTCAAAATCAAAACCCTTAAGGAGAGGGTTCAGTTCTGTGTTTTAATCACTCTTGAAGTAAACTTGTTCACACAGAACTAAGATTCCGTTCTCTCTGCACCACGGTTCAGTTCTGTGTGAACTGAGGTACAGTTCTGTGTGAACTGAGGTACAGTTCTGTGTGAACCTACATCAAGGGAGGCCGCTCTAGCTCAAAATCAAAACCCTTAAGGAGAGGGTTCAGTTCTGTGTTTTAATCACTCTTGAAATAAACTTGTTCACACAGAACCAAGATTCCGTTCTCTGTGCACCTCAGTTCTGTGTGAACTGAGGTACGGTTCTGTGTGAACCTACGTCAAGGTTGGCAGCTATAGCTCAAAATGAAAACCCTTAAGGAGAGGGTTCAGTTCTGTGTTTTAATCACTATTGAAGTAAACTTGCTCACACAGAACCAAGATTCCGCTCTCTGTGCACCACGGTTCAGTTCTGTGTGAACTGAGGTACGGTTCTCCGTGAACCTACATCAAGGGAGGCCACTCTAGCTCAAAATGAAAACCCTTAAGGAGAGGGTTCAGTTCTGTGTTTTAATCACTCTTGAAATAAACTTGCTCACACAGAACCAAGATTCCGCTCTCTGTGCACCACAGTTCAGTTCTGTGTGAACTGAGGTACGGTTCTGTGTGAACCTACGTCAAGGGAGGCCACTCTAGCTCAAAATCAAAACCCTTAAGGAGAGGGTTCAGTTCTGTGTTTTAATCACTCTTGAAGTAAACTTGTTCACACAGAACCAAGATTCCGTTCTCTGTGCACCACGGTTCAGTTCTGTGTGAACTGAGGTACGGTTCTGTGTGAACCTACGTCAAGGGAGGCCGCTCTAGCTCAAAATGAAAACCCTTAAGGAGAGGGTTCAGTTCTGTGTTTTAATCACTCTTTAAGTAAACTTGCTCACACAGAACCAAGATTCCGTTCTCTGTGCACCACGGTTCAGTTCTGTGTGAACTGAGGTACGGTTCTGTGTGAACCTACGTCAAGGGAGGCCGCTCTAGCTCAAAATGAAAACCCTTAAGGAGAGGGTTCAGTTCTGTGTTTTAATCACTCATGAAGTAAACTTGCTCACACAGAACCAAGATTCCGTTCTCTGTGCACCACGGTTCAGTTCTGTGTGAACTGAGGTACGGTTCTGTGTGAACCTACGTCAAGGGAGGCCACTCTAGCTCAAAATCAAAACCCTTAAGGAGAGGGTTCAGTTCTGTGTTTTAATCACTCTTGAAGTAAACTTGCTCACACAGAACCAAGATTCCGTTCTCTGTGCACCACGGTTCAGTTCTTTGTGAACTGAGGTACGGTTCTGTGTGAACCTACGTCAAGGGAGGCCGCTCTAGCTCAAAATGAAAACCCTTAAGGAGAGGGTTCAGTTCTGTGTTTTAATCACTCATGAAGTAAACTTGCTCACACAGAACCAAGATTCCGTTCTCTGTGCACCACGGTTCAGTTCTGTGTGAACTGAGGTACGGTTCTGTGTGAACCTACGTCAAGGGAGGCCGCTCTAGCTCAAAATCAAAACCCTTAAGGAGAGGGTTCACTTCTGTGTTTTAATCACTCTTGAAGTAAACTTGCTCACACAGAACCAAGATTCCGTTCTCTGTGCACCACGGTTCAGTTCTGTGTGAACTGAGGTACGGTTCTGTGTGAACCTACGTCAAGGGAGGCCGCTCTAGCTCAAAATGAAAACCCTTAAGGAGAGGGTTCAGTTCTGTGTTTTAATCACTCTTGAAGTAAACTTGCTCACACAGAACCAAGATTCCGTTCTCTGTGCACCACGGTTCAGTTCTGTGTGAACTGAGGTACGGTTCTGTGTGAACCTACGTCAAGGGAGGCCGCTCTAGCTCAAAATGAAAACCCTTAAGGAGAGGGTTCAGTTCTGTGTTTTAATCACTCTTGAAGTAAACTTGCTCACACAGAACCAAGATTCCGTTCTCTGTGCACCACGGTTCAGTTCTGTGTGAACTGAGGTACGGTTCTGTGTGAACCTACGTCAAGGGAGGCCACTCTAGCTCAAAATCAAAACCCTTAAGGAGAGGGTTCAGTTCTGTGTTTTAATCACTCTTGAAGTAAACTTGCTCACACAGAACCAAGATTCCGTTCTCTGTGCACCATGGTTCAGTTCTGTGTGAACAGAGGTACGGTTCTGTGTGAACCTACGTCAAGGGAGGCCGCTCTAGCTCAAAATCAAAACCCTTAAGGAGAGGGTTCAGTTCTGTGTTTTAATCATTCTTGAAGTAAACTTGCTCACACAGAAACATGATTCCGTTCTCTGTGCACCACGGTTCAGTTCTGTGTGAACTGAGGTACGGTTCTGTGTGAACCTACGTCAAGGGAGGCCGCTCTAGCTCAAAATCAAAACCCTTAAGGAGAGGGTTCAGTTCTGTGTTTTAATCACTCTTGAAGTAAACTTGCTCACACAGAACCAAGATTCCGTTCTCTGTGCACCACGGTTCAGTTCTGTGTGAACCTACGTCAAGGTAGGCTGCTCTAGCTCAAAATCAAAACCCTTAAGGAGAGGGTTCAGTTCTGTGTTTTAATCACTCTTGAAGTAAACTTGTTCACACAGAACTAAGATTCCGTTCTCTCTGCACCACGGTTCAGTTCTGTGTGAACTGAGGTACAGTTCTGTGTGAACCTACATCAAGGGAGGCCGCTCTAGCTCAAAATCAAAACCCTTAAGGAGAGGGTTCAGTTCTGTGTTTTAATCACTCTTGAAATAAACTTGTTCACACAGAACCAAGATTCCGTTCTCTGTGCACCTCAGTTCTGTGTGAACTGAGGTACGGTTCTGTGTGAACCTACGTCAAGGTTGGCAGCTATAGCTCAAAATGAAAACCCTTAAGGAGAGGGTTCAGTTCTGTGTTTTAATCACTATTGAAGTAAACTTGCTCACACAGAACCAAGATTCCGCTCTCTGTGCACCACGGTTCAGTTCTGTGTGAACTGAGGTACGGTTCTACGTGAACCTACATCAAGGGAGGCCACTCTAGCTCAAAATGAAAACCCTTAAGGAGAGGGTTCAGTTCTGTGTTTTAATCACTCTTGAAATAAACTTGCTCACACAGAACCAAGATTCCGCTCTCTGTGCACCACAGTTCAGTTCTGTGTGAACTGAGGTACGGTTCTGTGTGAACCTACGTCAAGGGAGGCCACTCTAGCTCAAAATCAAAACCCTTAAGGAGAGGGTTCAGTTCTGTGTTTTAATCACTCTTGAAGTAAACTTGTTCACACAGAACCAAGATTCCGTTCTCTGTGCACCACGGTTCAGTTCTGTGTGAACTGAGGTACGGTTCTGTGTGAACCTACGTCAAGGGAGGCCGCTCTAGCTCAAAATGAAAACCCTTAAGGAGAGGGTTCAGTTCTGTGTTTTAATCACTCTTGAAGTAAACTTGCTCACACAGAACCAAGATTCCGTTCTCTGTGCACCACGGTTCAGTTCTGTGTGAACTGAGGTACGGTTCTGTGTGAACCTACGTCAAGGGAGGCCGCTCTAGCTCAAAATGAAAACCCTTAAGGAGAGGGTTCAGTTCTGTGTTTTAATCACTCATGAAGTAAACTTGCTCACACAGAACCAAGATTCCGTTCTCTGTGCACCACGGTTCAGTTCTGTGTGAACTGAGGTACGGTTCTGTGTGAACCTACGTCAAGGGAGGCCACTCTAGCTCAAAATCAAAACCCTTAAGGAGAGGGTTCACTTCTGTGTTTTAATCACTCTTGAAGTAAACTTGCTCACACAGAACCAAGATTCCGTTCTCTGTGCACCACGGTTCAGTTCTTTGTGAACTGAGGTACGGTTCTGTGTGAACCTACGTCAAGGGAGGCCGCTCTAGCTCAAAATGAAAACCCTTAAGGAGAGGGTTCAGTTCTGTGTTTTAATCACTCTTGAAGTAAACTTGCTCACACAGAACCAAGATTCCGTTCTCTGTGCACCACGGTTCAGTTCTGTGTGAACTGAGGTACGGTTCTGTGTGAACCTACGTCAAGGGAGGCCGCTCTAGCTCAAAATGAAAACCCTTAAGGAGAGGGTTCAGTTCTGTGTTTTAATCACTCTTGAAGTAAACTTGCTCACACAGAACCAAGATTCCGTTCTCTGTGCACCACGGTTCAGTTCTGTGTGAACTGAGGTACGGTTCTGTGTGAACCTACGTCAAGGGAGGCCGCTCTAGCTCAAAATGAAAACCCTTAAGGAGAGGGTTCAGTTCTGTGTTTTAATCACTCTTGAAGTAAACTTGCTCACACAGAACCAAGATTCCGTTCTCTGTGCACCACGGTTCAGTTCTGTGTGAACTGAGGTACGGTTCTGTGTGAACCTACGTCAAGGGAGGCCACTCTAGCTCAAAATCAAAACCCTTAAGGAGAGGGTTCAGTTCTGTGTTTTAATCACTCTTGAAGTAAACTTGCTCACACAGAACCAAGATTCCGTTCTCTGTGCACCACGGTTCAGTTCTGTGTGAACTGAGGTACGGTTCTGTGTGAACCTACGTCAAGGGAGGCCGCTCTAGCTCAAAATCAAAACCCTTAAGGAGAGGGTTCAGTTCTGTGTTTTAATCATTCTTGAAGTAAACTTGCTCACACAGAAACATGATTCCGTTCTCTGTGCACCACGGTTCAGTTCTGTGTGAACTGAGGTACGGTTCTGTGTGAACCTACGTCAAGGGAGGCCGCTCTAGCTCAAAATCAAAACCCTTAAGGAGAGGGTTCAGTTCTCTGTTTTAATCACTCTTGAAATATACTTGTTCACACAGAACCAAGATTCCGTTCTCTGTGCACCACGGTTCAGTTCTGTGTGAACTGAGGTACGGTTCTGTGTGAACCTACGTCAAGGGAGGCCGCTCTAGCTCAAAATCAAAACCCTTAAGGAGAGGGTTCAGTTCTCTGTTTTAATCACTCTTGAAATATACTTGTTCACACAGAACCAAGATTCCGTTCTCTGTTCACCACGGTTCAGTTCTGTGTGAACTGAGGTACAGTTCTGTGTGAACCTCGGTCAAGGGAGGCCGCTCTAGCTCAAAATGAAAACCCTTGAGGAGAGGGTTCAGTTCTGTGTTTTAATCACTCTTGAAGTAAACTTGTTCACACAGAACCAAGATTCCGTTCTCTGTGCACCACGGTTCAGTTCTGTGTGAACTGAGGTACAGTTCTGTGTGAACCTACATCAAGGGAGGCCGCTCTAGCTCAAAATCAAAACCCTTAAGGAGACGGTTCAGTTCTGCGTTTTAATCACTCTTGAAGTAAACTTGTTCACACAGAACCAAGATTCCGTTCTCTGTGCACCACGGTTCAGTTCTGTGTGAACTGAGGTACGGTTCTGTGTGAACCTACGTCAAGGGAGGCCACTCTAGCTCAAAATCAAAACCCTTAAGGAGAGGGTTCAGTTCTGTGTTTTAATCACTCTTGAAGTAAACTTGTTCACACAGAACCAAGATTCCGTTCTCTGTGCACCACGGTTCAGTTCTGTGTGAACTGAGGTACGGTTCTGTGTGAACCTACGTCAAGGGAGGCCACTCTAGCTCAAAATCAAAACCCTTAAGGAGAGGGTTCAGTTCTGTGTTTTAATCACTCTTGAAGTAAACTTGTTCACACAGAACCAAGATTCCGTTCTCTGTGCACCACGGTTCAGTTCTGTGTGAACTGAGGTACGGTTCTGTGTGAACCTACGTCAAGGGAGGCCACTCTAGCTCAAAATCAAAACCCTTAAGGAGAGGGTTCAGTTCTGTGTTTTAATCACTCTTGAAGTAAACTTGTTCACACAGAACCAAGATTCCGTTCTCTGTGCACCACGGTTCAGTTCTGTGTGAACTGAGGTACGGTTCTGTGTGAACCTACGTCAAGGGAGGCCGCTCTAGCTCAAAATCAAAACCCTTAAGGAGAGGGTTCAGTTCTGTGTTTTAATCACTCTTGAAGTAAACTTGCTCACACAGAACCAAGATTCCGTTCTCTGTGCACCACGGTTCAGTTCTGTGTGAACTGAGGTACGGTTCTGTGTGAACCTACGTCAAGGGAGGCCACTCTAGCTCAAAATCAAAACCCTTAAGGAGAGGGTTCAGTTCTGTGTTTTAATCACTCTTGAAGTAAACTTGCTCACACAGAACCAAGATTCCGTTCTCTGTGCACCACGGTTCAGTTCTGTGTGAACTGAGGTACGGTTCTGTGTGAACCTACGTCAAGGGAGGCCGCTCTAGCTCAAAATCAAAACCCTTAAGGAGAGGGTTCAGTTCTGCGTTTTAATCACTCTTGAAGTAAAATTGTTCACACAGAACCAAGATTCCGTTCTCTGTGTACCACGGTTCAGTTCTGTGTGAACTGAGGTACGGTTCTGTGTGAACCTACGTCAAGGGAGGCCGCTCTAGCTCAAAATCAAAACCCTTAAGGAGAGGGTTCAGTTCTCTGTTTTAATCACTCTTGAAATATACTTGTTCACACAGAACCAAGATTCCGTTCTCTGTGCACCACGGTTCAGTTCTGTGTGAACTGAGGTACGGTTCTGTGTGAACCTACGTCAAGGGAGGCCGCTCTAGCTCAAAATCAAAACCCTTAAGGAGAGGGTTCAGTTCTCTGTTTTAATCACTCTTGAAATATACTTGTTCACACAGAACCAAGATTCCGTTCTCTGTTCACCACGGTTCAGTTCTGTGTGAACTGAGGTACAGTTCTGTGTGAACCTCGGTCAAGGGAGGCCGCTCTAGCTCAAAATGAAAACCCTTGAGGAGAGGGTTCAGTTCTGTGTTTTAATCACTCTTGAAGTAAACTTGTTCACACAGAACCAAGATTCCGTTCTCTGTGCACCACGGTTCAGTTCTGTGTGAACTGAGGTACAGTTCTGTGTGAACCTACATCAAGGGAGGCCGCTCTAGCTCAAAATCAAAACCCTTAAGGAGACGGTTCAGTTCTGCGTTTTAATCACTCTTGAAGTAAACTTGTTCACACAGAACCAAGATTCCGTTCTCTGTGCACCACGGTTCAGTTCTGTGTGAACTGAGGTACGGTTCTGTGTGAACCTACGTCAAGGGAGGCCACTCTAGCTCAAAATCAAAACCCTTAAGGAGAGGGTTCAGTTCTGTGTTTTAATCACTCTTGAAGTAAACTTGTTCACACAGAACCAAGATTCCGTTCTCTGTGCACCACGGTTCAGTTCTGTGTGAACTGAGGTACGGTTCTGTGTGAACCTACGTCAAGGGAGGCCACTCTAGCTCAAAATCAAAACCCTTAAGGAGAGGGTTCAGTTCTGTGTTTTAATCACTCTTGAAGTAAACTTGTTCACACAGAACCAAGATTCCGTTCTCTGTGCACCACGGTTCAGTTCTGTGTGAACTGAGGTACGGTTCTGTGTGAACCTACGTCAAGGGAGGCCACTCTAGCTCAAAATCAAAACCCTTAAGGAGAGGGTTCAGTTCTGTGTTTTAATCACTCTTGAAGTAAACTTGTTCACACAGAACCAAGATTCCGTTCTCTGTGCGCCACGGTTCAGTTCTGTGTGAACTGAGGTACGGTTCTGTGTGAACCTACGTCAAGGGAGGCCGCTCTAGCTCAAAATCAAAACCCTTAAGGAGAGGGTTCAGTTCTGTGTTTTAATCACTCTTGAAGTAAACTTGCTCACACAGAACCAAGATTCCGTTCTCTGTGCACCACGGTTCAGTTCTGTGTGAACTGAGGTACGGTTCTGTGTGAACCTACGTCAAGGGAGGCCACTCTAGCTCAAAATCAAAACCCTTAAGGAGAGGGTTCAGTTCTGTGTTTTAATCACTCTTGAAGTAAACTTGCTCACACAGAACCAAGATTCCGTTCTCTGTGCACCACGGTTCAGTTCTGTGTGAACTGAGGTACGGTTCTGTGTGAACCTACGTCAAGGGAGGCCGCTCTAGCTCAAAATCAAAACCCTTAAGGAGAGGGTTCAGTTCTGCGTTTTAATCACTCTTGAAGTAAAATTGTTCACACAGAACCAAGATTCCGTTCTCTGTGTACCACGGTTCAGTTCTGTGTGAACTGAGGTACGGTTCTGTGTGAACCTACGTCAAGGGAGGCCGCTCTAGCTCAAAATCAAAACCCTTAAGGAGAGGGTTCAGTTCTGTGTTTTAATCACTCTTGAAGTAAACTTGTTCACACAGAACCAAGATTCCGTTCTCTGTGCACCACGGTTCAGTTCTGTGTGAACTGAGGTACGGTTCTGTGTGAACCTACGTCAAGGGAGGCCGCTCTAGCTCAAAATCAAAACCCTTAAGGAGAGGGTTCAGTTCTGCGTTTTAATCACTCTTGAAGTAAAATTGTTCACACAGAACCAAGATTCCGTTCTCTGTGCACCACGGTTCAGTTCTGTGTGAACTGAGGTACGGTTCTGTGTGAACCTACGTCAAGGGAGGCCGCTCTAGCTCAAAATCAAAACCCTTAAGGAGAGGGTTCAGTTCTGTGTTTTAATCACTCTTGAAGTAAACTTGTTCACACAGAACCAAGATTCCGTTCTCTGTGCACCACGGTTCAGTTCTGTGTGAACTGAGGTACGGTTCTGTGTGAACCTACGTCAAGGGAGGCCGCTCTAGCTCAAAATCAAAACCCTTAAGGAGAGGGTTCAGTTCTGTGTTTTAATCACTCTTGAAGTAAACTTGCTCACACAGAACCAAGATTCCGTTCTCTGTGCACCACGGTTCAGTTCTGTGTGAACTGAGGTACGGTTCTGTATGAACCTGGTAGTGGGCAAGGATTTAATATCGTCTCTCCGAGTTTGAGGTCGATAAAGCGAGAATCTGCAAAGTGCAGATCTCTACCTCATTGCATGATTGTTTGCAGTAGCAAAGCAGCGAAGGCCCGAGGAATCGAGCGATTCCCCAGCATGTAATTATATATAAATGTAATTAAAATGTGTCTTCCATAAACTACTCTCGTGCTTGAATTTTGGACATATTTCTACACATCACTTGGCGCAGGAAGTCTGAGGCATATGTCGGCGAACCTATGATTCACCTAAGTAAACGTGAAGGTAATTAAAGAATTAGTTGATCTCTTCTGCTAAAGAGCGAAATTTATATCATCTAGCCCAACACTACATTCCGCATAAGAAATGATTCACGATCAGTCCGCATAAGAAATTATAAGTGACGAAATAAAAATCCGTGTCATTTCTTGTCACTGGTCACAACAGTGTCTGAGGACTCCTGATAGCATAAGAGGCGAGGACGGGACATTGTCGGTAGTGCCCCAGGCTTGTAATCTGTAGTTCCCAGATTCTAGTCCCACCTGGGCCAGTGTTGAGACTTATCCCCGCTAACCCCAACTCTACCCTTGGGGAGGACACCAATGGGCTTGGAAAGTCGCCGTCCGTCAGATGGGATGTTAAAACTATGGCAACGTGTGCGGGAGAACCATACCCTGTGCAGGTTAAAGAACACGCCGGATGGCCTTGACGATCCATACCTCGCCCCATACCCTCGCCCCAATCTTCTCTGAGCCCTTGAGGTTGGGTTGTTTTACCTCTGAGCGGCACTTTTTTGCACACCATGGGCTAAATGGCCAGGTCACATAGACCCCGAAGGCTCAGAGAAGGTTGGGTTAGGGGACCCACTGGAACAGCTGTTGGGAGACAGATGGTAGCCTCCCGTCAAGGTCATCCAGCGTGTTCTTTAACGTGCACAGGGTATAGCTCTCCTGCACACGGATCCACGGCTTAACGTCCCATCCGACGGACAGCAGCCTTTCCAAGCTCATCGGTATCCCCTACTGACCGTGGGCAGGGTGGGGAATTTTGCGGAGATAAATCTCAGCGCTGACCCAGCTGGGACTCGAACCTGGGAACTGCAGATTACGAGCCTGGCGTGCTACCGACTGAGCCACACCGCGCCAAGAGCCCTGGGGTCTTTGTGACCTGTTCTCAGAGGTAAAACAACCCAACCTGATAACATAGTGGGAAAATGCTGAATAATACAGATTTTATTCCGAAGAGTAACCTCTGGCAAAGACTCTCCTCTCTACAGATGGAGTATTTCCCCTCTAGATGCAACGGCTCTATGCACTGCAACGGTTTGCCCATTCTCCATCCAGAACACATCTCATTCCTAAGCATAATCCTCTAGAACGTTCCGCCTGTGGCTGCGACGCCTTGCCCCATGCTCCCATCTCTCGTGATGCAGATCACGTTTAGTGCCACGGGCAACATCCACCTCTCCCTGCCGCCTGGTGGCAGCACCCTCGCCACTTTAATTAAGTCATTGGCTGCTTGCTTAAAGGGGAAAAGCGAAGAGGCGAGCCCTATCTCTCCTTCATAACAAGTGAGGCGGGCTGGTTTCATCCAGAAGATGACAGCATATCAATGCTTGCTAAAGGGGGGAAAATCAGATGTGAGTGCAGAGGTAAAGCCCTATCTCGCCTTCATAATAAGCAGGGCGGGAAGACTTCATCTACAATAATGGGCGGAAGGTTTCAGCTACCAGATGACAGCATATCAACGGGCACGCGGGCTTCTGCCACCATTCTCGGCGCTCCCAAACGCCTCGAGTGTTAAAATATTCATTATTCCGTCTGAGAGGAGACTTGACTTTGTTTGGATAACAGCGAGCTGAATGGTGGAGAGACGGCCGCATTAGTTACAGAATGTGCTTTCATAAATGCTGTGGATTTTTGGTTTCCGCCACAGATGTTTCATATTTGAGGGGGGAGGGGTTGTCTTTTTGCTGGAGGGGCTGGATCGCCCAATTGGATGGAGAGCTGATGATATTGCTTTGATGATGCTTTCAAGTGGCAGATACGAAGGATTATTGCGCGAAGCACTCGAAGTAAAGCATTGAAGAATACGGCAGCTTGTATACACTCTGTTACCAAAAGTTTTATCACACCTTGCGTTAATAGATTATTGATCTTATATCTCCCATGCCGAGTGGTTAGTATGCTTGGCTACTGATCTAAGGGACCCTGGGTTCGAGCCCCAGGTAAGGCATGGTTGTGTGTATTGTTTTTCTGCTGAGGTCCTGCCATCCACTCAGACCTTCTACTATGGCATATAAACCGACAGGCTCCTGTCAGACCTCTGTGGCAAGCAGCTGCTTGAGGGAGTATTTATTTTAATCTCTGATTTTAGGGGCGGTATGGCTCAGTCGGTAGCGCCCAGGCTCTATAGGTTCCCAGGTTCGAGTCCCAGTTGGGTAGCGTTGAGATTTATCTCCGCAAAAATTTCCCGCCCTGCTCCCCAGTCAGTAGGGGACACCGATGGACACCGATCCCCCAACCTTCTCTAAGTCTTCAGAGTCCTTGTGACCTGGTCATTTAGCCCACGGTGTGGAAAAAAGAGCCGCTCAGAGGTAAAACAACCCAACCCAATCTGTATGAAAATTGGAAAACGTAAAAAAAAATATTTTTCATCTGTCTCTACTAAAGTGAATGGTGTTTTTATTAAATCGAATTATACAACAAGCCATAACGCCATAAAAGCTTAATGATCAGCATCACATTTCTGGGAACTAGCCCATCTTCCATATCCTGCTTCAACAATCCAACTTCACTTTTGACGTTAAAATAAATTATATCATTTTTCTTTTCATTCTTTTCATTGCACCCTTTTCTCAATGTAATGTTTTTCCACTCGTCCCGATGCCATAAACGTTTGTGCATTCCTGTTCAAAGACAGGAAATGTTTCATGCTATTGAGTTGCAAATGTTATATTTGACTTAGATCCACTCTTCATTTTCTTAGCCACAAAGCAATCTTAGATGATAGCTCGGCGATTTTCGCAAACCATTTGCTTATTTGAGGGAAATTCAGTCACAAACATCACATGGTCCATAAAACTCAATGACGTACAGTCGCTCAAAAAATATATCCGAACACTATGGTTGATTACAGAATTCAGAAAAAAACATATGGCAACGATTTTTTTAGAAAATAGTGATCTGGCAACCTTCGTGTCACGTGATTACAGAATTCAGGAAAAATATCTGGAGCGTGTACAGCAACTGTACACGCTCCAGTTACCGTTCACAGCAAACTGGAGCGTGTGCAGTTACTGCACACGCTCCAGTTTGCTGTGAACGGTAACTGCACACGCTCAATATTTCCGTGAGTGAGCCCACACGATCTAGTATCAAAATAATATGACCACCTACAGTCGCTCAAAAAAGTATCCGAACACTATGGTTGATTACAGAATTCAGAAAAAAACATATGGCAACGATTTTTTTTAGAAATTAGTGATCTGGTAACCTTCGTGTCACGTGATTACAGAATTCAGGAAAAATATCTGGAGAGTGTACAGCAACTGTACACGCTCCAGTTGCCGTTCACAGCAAACTGGAGCGTGTGCAGTTACTGCACACGCTCAATATTTCCGTGAGTGAGCCCACACGATCTAGTATCAAAATAATATGACCACCTCAGTCGCTCAAAAAAGTATCCGAACACTATGGTTGATTACAGAATTCAGAAAAAAACATATGGCAACGATTTTTTTAGAAATTAGTGATTGAATTTCCACCGTTTAGTGGCCACCTTTAGCCAAATTTGGGAAATGGCAAAGCATGATTTTTCTCAAAAGTGAGACCTTCATATTCATCAAAGGAAATTGAAGTTTATAATTTCTTTTTTTTTTTGCATTTGCTAAAATGAGATTCAGAAAGATTCTAGAATCTTATCTTAGTTTGATACAGGGATTAATGAAACGTTTATTATCCCAAATTTAGTATCTCTGAGTTAAAACATTAGTATCCAGAGTTAAACAAAGACAAAAGTCAGGTTTTGCTGATCACGTCTTCAGTTAGAACTAAAAAAGATACCTATTCTAAGAGTAGCTAACGCTTTAACCACTATATCAGTTAAAGGGCTCTCTTGAAGATCTGTCAAAATTTGAAGCTCGTTTTATTGCTATCTATTAAATTAGCTGTTTTTACTCAACATATACGATTTCGCGAAGATTTAATGATTTAACTGGTGTCCAAAGCATAATTCACAGAGTTCAATATCTCACAAACGACAAAATGTATTATTACACATTATATTTTGTGTGTTAATGATATGGAATATGTACCCCCAAAAATATGCCTCCCAAAAATCATCTGACCGAACGAAATTTGCATACGTGACTCGAAAAAAAGCTAGCTATGATTCTGACTTACTCATTTCCTGTTGTTGAGCAGGCATTGCATTCGTGTTGATAGAGTGTTTCAAGAAAAAGTTATGACATTACATTCAAGACTACGGAGACAGTTCCAACAGACAGGAGAAGTTAGCCTTAAATGAATGCAAGATCGTCCAATAAGGCCAACTTTGTACAGGATGACCGCTACACTACGCTACCAGCCCAACGACACAGAGCGATCTCAGCCAGGCAATCTTTCTGGACCCTTCTGTAGACATTGGGTTCCAGGCAAGCTGTTTACAGAAGATTTTGCCAGAGATATCTCTACGCCAAACGACAGACGGTTCGTATTCACCTCAATCCCTCCCACAGGAGAATGCAACTAATAGCCTGGAAAGCCATAACGTATGGGCGTTCAAGAATATGCTGGATAGTCTGGGCGGGAGGCTTCCTCAAGGTTGGCTTACTCATGGCGACAACCGTAATAGGCAAAAACGTGCCATAGAGGTAAACAACCCAACTTTTTTGAGGTGACGATAATGCCAGTTCTCATAGGGCTCAGACAGTCGATGAATTCCTCGAAAGTGGGGATATTCAGCTGATAGATTAGCCAACAAGATATAGTTAATGACGGTGAGGATTTTGTCACGGCTAGGCGGGCTGAACATTTCAGTGATGCTCTAAACAATGCTCCTATTCTTTGTAATGATGATAGATGCATTACTGGCTTTAATGCTGGCCCTATAACACAGTCTGAAGTTATTTTGGCTATTTCTAAATTTAAACTACATAAATCTCCAGGGGTATATGTAATTACTACAGAAACGCTTAGAGCTGGGAATGTTTTGGTTACCACTTGGATGACTGAAATTTTTCATATCTTTTATCATAAAAGCATGGTTCCTAAGGATTTTACCAGCGCTATTATTATCCCTATTTTTAGAAAAGATGATCGCAGTTATTGTGATAACTATAGGGGTATTAATTAGCCTACTTTCTGTTCCAGGTAAAGATCTTTGCATGATTGTGCTTAATAGAATTAAGAATCTGGTTGACGGACAATTGTGTGATGAACAGTATTGATTCAGAAGTGGTAGGGGATGTATTGATCAAATATTTTCACTTAAGCAGATTCTTGAGAAATTTTAGAATTTCAGAAACTTTCGGTTGCTAGCTTTTTTGATTTCAAAAAGGCTTTTAACTCTGTTGATCGTCATAATTTGAGATTGATTGTGAAATCATATGGTATACCAGACACGTTAGTTAACGTAACGAAAGCTCTCTATAATAACACTGAGTCGTGTGTGAGAGTTGGTAAGGCTTGTAGCAATTGGTTTAGCATTATTTCTGGTGTTCGACAAGGGTGCATTTTGTCTCCTTTTCTCTTTAGCTTGGTTATTGATTATGTTATGCGAAATTCACTTCAAGGGAAAGATTTTGGCCTTAAATGGGCTGGAGATACGAAAATTTCTGATTTAGATTATGCTGATGATTTAGCCCTTTTGGCAAATGATGTTGATGAGATGAACTCTTTCATTCGAGCTGTTGATGAGACTGGTAGTAGAGTAGGTTTGGTTATAAACAGAGAGAAAACTAAAGTGATGAAAATTGGTCAGGCAGGTTGTGATTCAGTTCATCTGAATGGTTGCAGTCTTGAGCAGGTGTCACAGTTTAATTACCTTGGGAGCTATGTAACAGATACTGGTGATGTGCGGCATGAGATTAACAGACGAATAGGGATTGCTGCCGGGACTTTTAAGAATCTATGGAGAGTGTGGAGAAATAGGCGTATACACCTAAAGACTAAAATTAGACTGTATAATAGTTTGGTTCTTTCTAGGGTTAGTGTTATGGTAGTGAAACGTGGACGTTTTGTAAACAAGATAACAGGAAACTTGATGCCTTTGATTCTAGATACTTACGCAGTATCTTGGGCATTAGGTGGTTCAACTTTGTAACTAATGATGAGGTTAGGCAATGGAGTCGGCAACCTCCTATAAGCAGCATATTATGCAGAGAGAGACTCCGTTGGTTTGGCCATGTTGCCGGTGTGGATAATTATAGATTGGCGAATAGGGTTATGAACAATGTGCCTAGAGATCTCAGAAGGAGGGGGAGACCTAGGATGCGGTGGGCAGACAGTGTCAAACAGGACCTTGTTAGAATTGGTGTACAATGGCCACATGCAGCAGATATAACTCAGGACAGATATGTTTGGAGAACTAAATTAAACGGTCTGGCTAGATCTCGTTAACCCATGGCTGCTTGAGGAGGAGGAGGAGGAGGAGGAGGAGGAGGAGGAGGAGGAGGAGGAGGAGGAGGAGGAGGAGGAGGAGGAGGAGGAGGAGGAGGAGGAGGAGGAGGAGGAGGAGGAGGAGGAGGAGGAGGAGGAGGACAAACATATGTATCTCGACAATATTTGGTTTTAAGTTCTTAACTATCCTCCTTACTTCCTTAAAATCACATAATATAAGCAAGTTATTTACAGCCGGATTTGGATCAAAGTTATGAAATATTTCTATATATATTCTAGCCAGTGATTTCAGACATAAATGGGACAAAGACAAAATTTCATTTCCATAATTATATTTAATGTTTCTTGTGGAAAGTAAGTACGGGCTAACTTCAGTGGGAACATAATCTAAGACCAACAAAATCGCAACTCAATATCCTCGGTCAGAAAGAGGACACCGATATGAATGGAAACGCCGCCATGTACAAGAGAGCTACACATTGTGCAGATTAACAACGAATACGTTGGATGGCCTTGACAGAAGACAACAGTGTTTAGTGGTTATCGTTCCACAACCTTCTTTGAGCCCTTGAAGGGGGGGGGGGGGTACTTGTGACCTGGCCATTTATCCCATTTTATGCAAAGAAGGTGCCTCACAGAGGTAAAAACAACCCAACCTGAAATCGAACCGACTTCTTTCCCCAAGAAGAGGATTTTCCCCCAGAAGATGACTTTTTCCTCCAAGAATATTACTTCCCCCTCCCAAGAAGAGGGTTTTCCTCCAGAAGAGGACCTTTTCCCCAAGAAGATTACTTCCCCTTCCCAAGAAGAGGGTTTTTTCCTCCAGAAGTGAACCTTTCCCCCAAGAAGAATACTTCCTCTTCCCAAGAAGAGGATTTTCCTCCCAGAAGAGGACTTTTCCACCGAAGAAGAGGGTTTTTCCCCCCAGAAGAGGACCTTTCTCCCAAGAAGATTACTTCCCCCTCCCAAGAAGAGGGTTCCCCCCCCCGTCGAACACCTTTCACTCAAGAAGATTACTTCCCCCTCCGAAGAAGAGGATTCCCCCAGAAGAGGACTTTTCCCCCAGAAGAGGACTTTTCCCCCCAAGAATATTACTTACCCCTCCCAAGAAGAGGGTTTTTCCCCCAGAAGAGGACCTTTCCCACAAAAAGATTACTTCCCCCTCACAAGAAGTGGGTTTTTTCCCCAGAAGAGGACCTTTCCCCCAAGAAGATTACTTCCCCTCCCAAGAAGATGGTTCCCCCCCCAGAAGAGTACCTTTCTCCCTAGAAGATTACTTCCCCCTTCCAAGAAGAGGGTTTTCCCCCAGTAGAGGACTTTTTCCCCCAAGAAGATTGCTTCCCCATCCCAAGAAGAGAGTTTTCCCCAGAAGAGGACCTTTCCCCCAAGAATAGGGTTTTCCCCCAGAAGAGGACCTTTCCCCCAAGAAGATTACTTTCTCCTCCCAAGAACAGAATTTTCCTCCAGAAGAGGACTTTTTCCCCCAAGAAGATTACTTCCCCCTCTCAAGAAGAGGGTTTTTCCTTCAGAAGAGGATCTTTCCCCAAGAAGACTACTTCCCCCTCCCAGGAAGAGGGTTCCCCTCAGAAGAGTACCTTTACCCCTAGAAGATTACTTCCCCCTCCCAAGAAGAGGGTTCCCCCCTGAAGAGTACCTTTCCCCTAGAAGATTACTTCCCCCTCCCAAGAAGAAGATTTTTCCCCCAGTAGAGGACTTTTTACCCCAAGAAGATTACTTCCCCCTCCCAAGAAGAGGATTTTCCCCCAGAAGGGGACTTCCCCCCAAGAAGATTACTTCCCTCTCTCAAGAAGAGGATCTTTCCCCCAATAAGATTACTTCCCCCTCCCAAGAAGAGGATTTTCCCCCAGAAGGGGACTTCCCCCCAAGAAGATTACTTCCCTCTCTCAAGAAGAGGATCTTTCCCCCAATAAGATTACTTCCCCCTCCCCAAGAAGAGGATTTTCCCCCAGAAGAGGACTGTTTTCCAAATACGTTTGAGGTGAGTGTTAGAAAATTTCCAGGTTTCTCGGTTTCTTGTTTTTTTTATCTCCCGTCACGTTTTCAGTCTTATTGCTTTCCCTGAAAGGGGAATAGGAAGGAAACAAAATGCAAATAAATTCTTAAGAAAAGGAGAAAATGAAATCATCCGCCTGTCTGCGCAGACGTGAATCGTTAAATTTAACTGGACCTCCGGTAAAATGTAGTCGTCGCGGACGGCAGATTTTTTTAAATCCTGATTCATTACGTTTAAGTGTTTCGCAACTTCCATTTTTGCTAGTAAAGTAAATAAAGGAGAAAGTAACGAACCCGAAAGTTTTCAATTAATCGAAAAATGGTCTCAAGCTTATAAAACAAATTTATCCTGAAAACAGACTCCTTAAAACAGTGAAAAAAAAAACACCAATTGAAAAAAATATAATCTAATATTACTGAACAACGAAGACGTCAATGAACAAATTAGCTAATGATGATTCTTTTAGAAGTTAAAAAAGAAAGTAGCTTTTAATATTTCAAATCACGTTGGAATTTAGGGGGGGAGGACATTTAGTCCTACCCCTTTCAAGAATTTTAATAACCACAACTGAGGCGCGAAAAATGACAAATATATATTACGCATATTTTGCGAGAATATTTTTAAAAAACTTCTAAAATGTGCTTGAAATTCTAAGGCTCTGCATACGACCAAAAAGCAAAGATCAATGGGTTTGAAAAAATTGGAGTCCCTTGGATGAGACGGGAATCGTGGCTCTTTTAACAGGATATCCAGAGGTCATGCAAGTTAAAGAACATGCTTGATGGATGAAACGGAAGAGTCTGTCTTCTAGCAGAACATGAAGCTTCCAATTATTCCCCTTCTTATCCCAGCTCTGAGACATGGGTCCTTGTGACCTGATCATTTAGCGCACTATGCGGAACAATAAAATATGTCGCTCAGAAGTAAAACAACTCAACTGTCTTTCCGTTAAAAAGCACATTGAATATACTCAATGGACGATTGCCGTGCATCGCTTAAAAGCTGATCAGAGGATTCCGATCTCCTCTCTGACTTTTGGGGGTTATTGTGACCTGATCATTTAACGTATCATGTGGAAAAGAGACGCTCAGATGTAAAACGTCCCAAACCTTTTTCGAGTTAAAGAGCACATTATATATCCTTGATGGGAGGTTCCCATCTATATTGTAATATGTACAGTCGCTCAAAAAATTTCCGAACACTATGGTTGATTACAGAATTCAGAAAAAATATCTGGCAACGATTTTTTTAGAAATTAGTGATCTGGCAACCTTCGTGTCACGTGACACGAAGGTTGCCAGATCACTAATAATAAAAAAATCCAACTCAACCTATCCAGACCATAGGAATATAAATTATATTTCTCAGCATTTAAGAAAAGATTTTCTGAAGAAAAAAATGGATCAGTACGGCATTTTTTTTTCGTTCTTATCCAATTCTATCGCTTTCCTCCCCCCCCCCCCCAAGTCTCCTCTAAATTTTTTCTACGTCCATGTCTCATTGAATTAATGCCACTCAAAGATTAAAAGCCAAATCCAATTTACCAATTATTCCGATATGGGGACTGAAGAGCAGACTATAGCTCTTCCATTCGTTGATGATGTGATGCCTGATGCAGCAAGCCGCCGAGCTACATAATCCCCCTCCGTACGATGATTGCAGGTATGGCCGTATATCGCCACTCCCATATCAATCAGATACCGCTCCTGAAGCTCCAGTAGTAATGGCCCGCGGCCCGACATCCGTGGCGGAAGCCTTCTTGGCAACATATTGAATAACACCAATCAATCATTGATTAGCCAACGTGGCAGAGAAGTTGCACGAAAGCCTTCCCGTTCGCAGCACCCTTTTCACCCTCGTCGTTGCCATAGGCGGGAGAGATCGACGCGTGCATGTGAAGAGGAGGAGGGGGATGATGCTGCATGTGTGTTGATCTTGGGATGCGGCATCACCACCGTCGTGTGCTCGGGAGGTGGCGTTGCCTTTGGGGCTTCGGGTGGAGGAACGCCGAGTGATCGGTTGGAGGCTGATGCGATATGTTTGTTCACTGTCAGCCGAGGTTAAATTTTGTTGCCCAAGTTCTTCAAACAAGATACAAAGACTGATAAAGAGGAGAACAGCAGAGATCACTGTGATGCATCCGGTTATGGTTGAGGAGGAAGAATTGAACGAGGATGTTGCATAAAAGGATGGGGAAAACTTTATTAAAGGAAGATGTCACGATGGAGTCAATACTTTCTCATTACAATTTATCAATAATTCTTCATGCGTATTTGAAAACACTTCTTTATACGAATTTATGAATACTTCGTCTTATCTATTTATCGACATTTTTTCTTCCTTTTTATGAATGCTTTGTCGTACCAAGTTATCGATACTTTGTCTGAGAAGACTTCTTGTATCTGAGAACACTTCCCAGTACGAATTTCTGAGTGCTTCATTTTATTACGATGTTACATCAAAGGATGGAGGAAATGGAAAGATGAAGGATGTAACGGAGTGAACATTCATAAATGTCTCAAAACTGAACATTGATAAAGACTAAAGAGACAGAAAGACCCATTTATAAATTGGTGGAAAATATAATAATGTAATAGACGGAACGAAAATCCAGAAATTGGTAGGACAATTTTTTGAAATAAAGTTGGACAAAGTATTAATAAATAAGGAACGAAAGTGTTCATTAATGAAGAAAAGTATTCATGGAGAGGTGAAATGAAGTATTCACAAAGCATTTATTAATAAAAATATATGTAATACATAAAAGTATTCATAAATAGATTAAGAGAGATGTTAAGAAATAAAGAGTAGAATTATACATAAATAGGAAAGACATGATTCATCAAATAAAGTACAGTCGCTCAAAAAAACATCCGAACACTATGATTCATTATTCATTACAGAATTCAGAAAAAATATCGGGCAACGATTTTTTTAGAAATTAGCGACCTGGCAACCTTCGTGTCACGTGACACGAAGTATTCTCAAATGTGTATAACGAAATATTGCTGAATTGGTACGATGAAACTTTCGCAAATATAAAGGAAGAAATACTGACAAATAGATCGAACGAAATGTAATATAATACAGAAGGAATTTTTCAATTGGTAAAAAGTAATAAGGAATCGGTCGATGAAGTATTTATAAATAGGAAGGAGGAGATGTTGTTAATATTTAGGGTGATAAGATACTAGGAAGTGAATGGTAGGAGAGTAATAGTTAGAATGAAAATAATTACAAACTCGTACGACGAGACATTTTCAAATAAGTGGGATGAAGTAGTCATAACTCTACCATTTAAAAAATAAGATTTGGAAGTATTCATCAATAGGTAGGAAGAATTATTGATAAGCAATTAGAATACAGTATTAATAAAGTGGTCAGACGAAACAGTAATAAATTGGTAAGATAAAAGTATTATTAAATTGATCAAATTGAATATTAAGAAATTGCCAGATGAAGTATTAATAAATTGGTAAGATTAAATATTAATAAATTGGTGTATCAATGGATTGGTAAGATGAAGTACTCGTAAATTGTTAAAATTAAGTATTAATAAATTGGTAAGATGAAGTACTCGTAAATTGTTAAAATTAAGTATTAATAAATTAGTAAGATGAGTATTAAAGTATTAACAAAGTGGTAAGATAAAGTATTAAGGTATTAATAAAGTAGTAAGATGAAGTATTAATGAATTTGATAAAATGAAGTATTAATAAATTTGGTAAAATGGAATAGTAATAAATTCACAGGTGAAGTATTAATAAATTGGAAAGATTAAATATTAACAAATTAGTAAAATGGAATATTAATAGATTGAGTTAATAATAGATTGTGCTATTAATAAAATGGTAACGTGCAGTACTCATAAATTGATAAAACGATGTGTTCATAAACAGAAGCATCAAATAATCATAAATAGATATTATTTGATTTCACAATTGGTGCGGATGAAATATTGATGAAGAATTATCACACAGATGTATCCACAGATTCATAGAATCTTAAGTATTTAGGAATTAATAAATCGTTATAACGAAGTATTCATAAATAGGTACCAAGACGTACTCATAATTTGGAGGGTCTAAGAGTTCAAAAACAGATTGATCGAAAAATTATTCATAAGCAAGTAGAACGATATATCTGTTCTGAGCTACATCTGCTGCATCGAGCCATTGCTCACCAATTCTAACAAGGTTCTGTTTGAAATTTTCTGCCCATAGCATCCTAGGTCTCCCCCTCTTTCTGAGTCCTTTAGGCACACTGTTCATAACCCTATTCGCCAATCTATAATTATCCATACGGGCAGCATGTCCAAACCAACGGAGTCTCTCTCTGCATAATATGCTGCTTAAAGGAGGTTGCAAACTCCTTTGCCTAACCTCATCATTAGTTACAAAGTTGAACCAACTAATGCCCAAGATACTGCGTAAGCATTTAAAATCAAAAGCATCTAGTTTCCTGTTATCTTGCTTAAAAAGGGTCGAAGTTTCACTACCATAACTAACTCTAGAAAGAATCAAACTATTACACAGTCTAATTTTAGTCTTTATGTGTAAACGACTATTTTTCCACACTCTCCATAGATTTTTAAAAGTTCCGGCAGCAATCCCTATTCGTCTGTTAATCTCATGCCTCACATTACCTGTCTCTGAAGATAATTAAACTGAGACAGTTGCTCAAGTGTGCAACCATTCAAATTAACTACAACCTGCCTGACCAATTTTCATTAGAGTTTTCTCTGTTTATCACCAAACCTGCTCTATTACTGATTATCTCTATTATTCCCTGACCAATCCCATCAATGTGCTTAATGAAAACGTTCATCTCATCAACATCATTTGCCAAAAGGACTAAATCATCAGCATAATCTAAATCAGAAATTTTCGTATCTCCAGCCCATTTAAGCCCAAATCTTTTCCTTGCAGTGAATTACACATAAACGTAATCAATAACCAAACTAAAAAGTAACGGAGAGAAAATGCAGCCATGTCGAACACCAGAAGCAATTCTGAACCAATTACTATAAGTCTTACCAACTCTCACGCATGACTCAGTGTTATTATAGAGAGTTTTCATTAAGTTAACTAACTTGTCTGGTATATACCATATGATCTCACAATCAACCACAAATTATGACGATTAACAGAGTCGAAAGCCTTTTTGAAATCAACAAAGCTAGCAACCAAAGGTTTCTGAAACTCTAAACATTTCTCAAGAATCTGCCTAAGTGAAAATATCTGATCCACACATTCCCTACCACTTCTGAATCCACATTGCTCATCACGCAATTGATTGTCAACCAGATTCTTAATTCTATTAAGCGCAATCATACAAAGAACTTTCCCTGGAACAGAAAGTAGGCTGATACCCCTATAGTTATCATAAGAACTGCAATCACCTTATTATTATTACTCATCTTCCTATTGTTTTTGGCTTTGACATTTGTCGGTTGGTCAGTTTGGAATTTGACAAAATGTTGTTCCACCATAACTTTCGAACGCGATGGAGGAACTTAATGATTTATGTACCAAATGAAAGCTTGTGACGCGGGGACTGTCATAGATAATAAAAAAAATTACTCCCCATGATTTCTTCCCCCCTAAAATCGTGAAATCTGAAAGTCATTCTATGATATCATCGGAACGCGAGGGCCTACAGTTACGAGTTGTGTGTGAAATAAAAGCTCACATAATGACGGTCGCAAACTATTTAAAATTTTGCCCTCACTATTCCCCCCCTGATAAAATGTGGGGTGCGGATTTTCGCGGGGCTCGACTTTAACGAGTCGTATCCCAAATTCAAGCTTGCGACGTCTCCAATGTCGTGGGCTACCTCAAACCTGAAATCTAAAGAGGGGTAAATGTGTTAGATATTTATGAGTCGCATATCATATGAAACTTTTTGAAGTTGGATGTTTTCAGTGATAAAAAAAATATAAATAAATGAAAAAAATTTTAAAAATACTTATCTTTCTATAGGGCCCTAAAAAGTAGAATATAAAATTAAACCATATCGATGGTGCAATCAGTCACTGAGTTCGTATCCGCTTCAAAGGAAGGTAGGGTGCCGATTGACCTGCTCGATAAGATTGCCGAAGCCTTATTTTTCTTTGAAGTGAATACGAACTGAATGACTGATTTCATCATCGATATGGTTTAATTTTATTTTCTACTTTTTAGGGCCCTATAGGAAGATAAGTATTTTTAAAATCTTTTAATTTATTTATATTTTTTTAAAAATAGGGATAATAATATTTTCTGGTAAAATCCTTAGGAATATAGCCTTTATCCAAAAATACATTAAAAATTTCAGTAGACCATGTAGTAACTTAAACATTCCCAGTTCTAAGCATTTCCGTAGTAATTTCATCTACCCCTGGGAATTCATGTAACTTAAATTTAGAAATAGCCAAAATAACTTCAGGCTGTGTTATAGAGCCAACATTAAAGCCAGTAATGAATCAATCATCATTACAAATAATGAGAGTAGAACTAGCACACATTACTTAGAAGATCACTGAAATCTCAGCCCACCTAGCCATGGCAGAATCCTCGCCTTCAGTAATTTTATCATGTTTATCCTTCAATCCCTGTTTACATGCCCATTTCTTTCCACACAAAAAATGGTATATATCTCTCTACTGTTACGTTGTCTAGCTGTTTCCTCTGCATTGTCTGTCAAGCTATCAAGACAAAGATTCTTATCAGCTGTTAACGAGCTTATAATTCACATCAGCTGAAGAAAAAACGTTAGCTGATAATGGTGTAGTGGTTAGCATAACTGGCATGTTTTGAGGAGACATGGGTTCGAATCCCACTCACGACAAAACCAATTTTTTTCAGCTTACTATTTCATGAAATCCTTTCACGTTTATTAAGCTTTCTGTAATGCTTTCTACTAAGACTAGTAGGGTGTTAATTAAGGATATTCCTGCAGTTCTTTCTTTCTGAAATAAGCTCAAGTGCTTTATCTCTCAAATAATTCTGCCTCCTCATGCCCCTTTTTTCCTAAAAGAGTACTGTTAGTTTCTGAAAAAAGCCTGTTTAAAACGGCCCCTTTTTTCCTAAAATAGTACTGTTAGTTTCTGAAAAAAGCCTGTTTAAAACAGCCCCATTCTTCCTCAACTTCAGTAGTCAGCAAACCATGGCTGTCATAATGACTAAGTAACCTATCATGGTAAGCTTTAGCTATAAAAGGGTCTTTCAGAGCTTCAGTATTAAAGGTAAATTTTTTAGCCTTAGCATAATATTTCTTAAATTTAATTTGCAAGATACTTTTAACAAGGTAATGGTCAGATCTAATTTCAGCTCCCCTATATGACCTGGTATTCCTAACAGAACTAGCCCATTTGCCATTGCATAATATATAATCAATCATATTCTAATACAGCCCATCTGGTTAAACCCATATGTACTTATGTATGTTGCGGTGTTTGTAATAAGTGTTAGTTATTCTTTTTTTTAATCAACTAAATTTCAACTAAATTTAATCTAACTGCTTATCTGCAGGAGAGAATAATACATTGACATAATAGTATTTTGCACCTTCATTCTGTCTTCATCCTCTAATCTTAATACAGTTACATCTTGTTGCATTTGTTATACTATATCATTTGAAAATTTCGACATTAAATCATTTGCTCTCTTTACTAAAATGTTTACCGTGTTTTTAATTTCGAATATTTCAAAATAAAATTAGGATTTTTATATTCACATTGAGCACTACATAATTTGTTAGTAGGTGTTAATTATAATTTTCCAATTTATTTATTAAATTAATTCTATTTAATTTCTGTTTTAATTCTCTAAAAGAATTTACGGCCAGCAGCATCTGTAGAGACTTGCCCATTGTCATTGCAGCTACCAATACCAAAAGGGCCTATTACTCCTCCCCAAAGGTCAGAGTCAGTACCAACTTTGGCATTGAAGTCACCAAGAACAAGGGTAATATCTCCTTTCTTGACAGAATTCAAAATATCCTGAAGTTGTTCATAAAACCTATCCTTCTCATCCTCATTGGCATCCTC
This sequence comes from Ryuthela nishihirai, assembly GCA_038380435.1. Lineage (NCBI taxonomy): Eukaryota > Metazoa > Arthropoda > Arachnida > Araneae > Heptathelidae > Ryuthela > Ryuthela nishihirai. The sequence continues at coordinate 45,839,085 of JAWZYU010000007.1, read as the reverse complement.
AGTGGGGGCATAACAGCAGATAACATTCAAGTCTTTAACGCTTGTCCTAGAAGACCATCACTAGCGTGTCTGCTGAGAAGCAAGCCTACGCCTTAAAAATGCTTTACATCTTTCCTCCCTGAAAAGAGAAATTCACCACCATTGGAGGAAATTAAAATTGCAAAATAAAGCTTTAAACCAGAATTCTAACATTGTATTTAGACAAGAAATTTGATATTTAGATGTAGAGAATGATGATCGACAGTTGGTTTGCGAGGTCTTCTGGGAACGTGTGATCAACTTCTTTTTTTCAAGAGACAAATGTCTTTCTTTTCCTTTATTGGACGGAGAAAGGGAGGGATAGTTACAGTTACAATGAAGTATTTCTGCAGGATGGGGGGGCAGATGGGGGGATTTGGACCAAGACACTTGTTTATTTTCTTATTTCAGTGATCCTTGGGATCAAAATTCTTCCTGTCGACGGTGTTCAATCAGTTCACTTTCCTTTGCCTCAGGATTACGAAATCATTCTCCACTAGATTCAATCTTGTGTACTTTTTTAATGCCACATATATTGTCCCTAGGAGGCTAAAATCTCACTATCCAAACTGCTTAGTTAAGGCAGTTGTCTATATAAGGACGCCACATATAAATGGAATTAAGGCCCCAAATTCCCACTAAAGACTAATTTGAATCAAGGCACTTGTCTAATTTATTACTTCGCCTATATTACTCGTAGCAACACAAAATCACACTTTCACCTAGGTAAACCGGGGAATGTTTTCATGACACAGATTGGTCACTTGGACTAAAAATTTTACATTATCGACTAGGTTCAATCTGGTCACTTAATTAAATTTTGTACGTCACTGATAACATGAGCCGCAAAATCACACTGTTCACTACAGTCGCTCAGAAATATCAGAACATTACGGTTGATTACAGAATTCAGGAAAAATATCTGGAGCATGTACAGCAACTGTACACGCTCCAGTTACCGTTCACAGCAAACTGGAGCGTGTCTGCACACGCTCCAGTTTGCTGTGAACGGTAACTGCACACGCTCAATATTTCCGTGAGTGAGCCCACACGATCTAGGTCTTTGTGAGCTCACACGATCCAATGTGCTGTGAACATTAACCGCAACCGCTCCAGTTTGCTGTGAACGGTAACTGCACACGCTCCATATTCATTGCATTATATATTCATACGCATTATATATATTAAAAAATATCCGAACACTATGGTTGATTACAGAATTCAGAAAAAAATATCTGGCAACGATTTTTTTAGAAATTAGTGATCTGGCAACGAAGGTTTCTAAAAAAAATCGTTGCCAGATATTTTTCTGAATTCTGTAATCAACCATAGTGTTCGGATATTTTTTGAGCGACTGTACAGTCCTAAAATTCAAGTATCGCTCCCTAGGTCTTCTAAATTACACTGTGATCATAAAATCGTACCAATCGCTTCGAAACTGTAATGTCGTTAAGCTAAATAAAGGATTATTTAACCTTTGATCGGCCCTTTTTTTTCTTTTAAACGTTATTGTCGATAGGTCACATGGGCTAATGGCCAGGTCATAAGAACCCCAAAGACTTAGGGAAGTTAGGGAGAATGGACAGCCGTTAAAAGACAGCGGAAGGCTCTAGTTAAAGTTATCGAGCGTGTCCATTAAAGTGCAAAAGGTATGTCTCTCGTCTACAAGGCGCAATGGCTTAACGTCCGACGGACAGAAGACAGCCCTTTCCAAGCCCAACTGTGTTTTCTATAATCACTGAGGGCAGAAAGGAGGTCAGAGATAAAAATCATCTTTATTCGAGCATAGAGCACAAACTGATGTTGTCTCTTTGCCCTACACTCAGAGTGTTGTCCAAGGATTTCGAAATTGCAATGTCGCCATGTTCTCTAAATCACACTGTTGACCAAGAATGTGAAAATTGCATTGCCGCTATAGTCACAAAATCACACTGTTGACCAAGGATAGGATACTTAAGTTGGAAAGGAATACAGCAGAACAATTAACAAAAGAATTGGCTCCATATACGTTCTTTTCTACTTGTGTTGATGTGAGCCTCCGCAAAATTCCCCGCCCTGCCCACGGTCAGTAGGGGACACCGACGGGCTTGGAAAGGCCGCCGTCCGTCGGATGGAACGTTAAGCCGTGTCCCCGTGTGCATGAGAGCCATACCCTGTGCACGTTAAAGAACACGCTGGATGGCCTTGACGGGAGGCTACCATCTGTCTCCCAACAGCTGTTCCAGTGGGTCCCCTCCCCCAAACTTCTCTGAGCCTTCGGGGTCCATGTGACCTGGCCATTTAGCCCATGGTGTGCAAAAAAGTGCCGCTCAGAGGTAAAACAACCCAACCCAATTGATGTGAGCACATCATCAGCTAGGCTAGCAATCTTTGCTCAATTTTGTAGGGTTGACAAAGTATGCGAAGAGATGATTAACTTTGTAGCACGACCTGAGCGTACCACTGGAGTTGAAATATGCAAAGCAGTTATGAAAGAATTATCTATTCAACAAATTGATATTTCAAAAGTGATATCCGTCACAAACAGATGGTGCACTCAGCATGATTGGTAACAAGGAAGCAGGATTTGTAAATCTGTTTGCAAAACATGTTGGTCATCTACTGATAGGTTTTCATTGTATCACACATGAGGAGACTTTATGTGCAAAAGCTGGCCTAAAGGAACTTCAAGAAGGGATGCGAACAGAAACCAAGGTTGATAATTACATTTCTGCACGTGCTTTGAATAAAAGACAATTTCAGAATCTATTTAATGAAGTGGATTCTGTGTACAGTCGCTCAAAAAAGTATCCAAACACCATGGTTGATTACAGAATTCAGAAAAAATATTTGGCAACGTTTTTTTAGAAATTAGTGATCTGGCAACCTTCGTGTCACGTGACACGAAGGTTGTGTGAGCTCACAAAGACCTAGATCGTGTGGGCTCACTCACGGAAATATTGAGCGTCTGCAGTTACCGTTCACAGCAAACTGGAGCGTGTGCAGTAACTGCACACGCTCCAGTTGCTGTGAACGGTAACTGGAGCGTGTACAGTTGCTGTACACGCTCCAGATATTTTTCCTGAATTCTGTAATCACGTGACACGAAGGTTGCCAGATCACTAATTTCTAAAAAACGTTGCCAGATATTTTTTCTGAATTCTGTAATCAACCATGGTGTTCGGATACTTTTTTGAGCGACTGTACAAAGGAATAATAATGTACAGCAATGTTCGTTGGCTTTAGTCGAGGTCTTGTTCTGAAACGATTTGTTGAATGCCTGGATGAGATAAATTTTTTTTTGACTAATCAATAAATGTCTTATAAAGAAATGTATGACATCGTGTGGGTTTGTAAACTGATGTTTTTTGCAGATTTTTGCGAACATTTAAATGACTTGAACCTTAAATTATGTTTGATGACATAAATGCATTTGAAATGAAACTAGGAGTTTTTAAGAGGGATATAGACAGTGAGAAATTTAGATATTTTCCAAACCTAAAGAAATACATCAATGATCTTCAGAAGAATTACAAAACAGACCGCCAATGTATTCAAAAGCTATTTTTAATAGTCATTGAGTCGACTGTTGAGCAGTTCTCTCTCAGATTTGTTAAGTTCAGAGAATTAGAAGAGACTGCAAAATTCATTATGGTTCCAGACACTATAAAACTGGATGAATTAAACTTGCAGATGTTTTCGTGGATAAATATGGATGATTTTGAAATGCAGTTGATTGATTTTCAAAGTTGCTCAATTTGGAGGCAGAAATTTGTTGGCCTCAGAGTTGACTTGGAAAATATTGAAAAGGCGTGATTTCAGACGGTAGTAGCAGAGAGAAGTGAGGAAAACGAGGTATTAAGGACTTGGAATACTATTCCAGAAACTTTAGTATGTTTAAAAACCGTTGCAACAGCATTACTCTCCATTTTTGCATCTACATATTCTTATGAATCATTGTTATCAGTGATGAATTTTGTAAAGTCTCATAATAGGAGTAGCCTTACAGATGAAATTAGTAGCGCATGCATATCTCTAAAGGTTTCAAAATATAAACCTGACATAAGTTATCTGTCATCAGTGATGCAGCAGCAGAAGTCTCATTGATGCGAAATAAATAAAACGTCCACAATTTTTCTTTCTCTAGTTTTGATTTGATGTTTTCTGCTAAAAAAAAATGGTAAAGATTAATTTCTGTTTAATACATTATGTAGATAAAATAACATTTTATTTTCTCCGTAATTTTTATGCATTACTCGTAAGTGATTAAGAATTAATAAAAGAATATCTTTAATTTTATTTTATTTTATTTTGTTTTAGTCAAGTAAAACGATTATGAGATTGGGCACTGTAACATATTGGAAAAACTTTAAAAACTTATGTCTGATTGATCTTTGTAAAAAAACAAAAATAAAAAATTCAGAATTATTGTTTATTATTTTGCTGATGTTAAAAATTGCGTCTTTAACCCTTTCAGGACCATAAGGTTTCTAAGAGTAAATATTAGTATGTAACTGTTTTTTTTTAGTTTTGTTTAGACGTAAAATAAATAAAAATCATAAGAAAAATACATAACAATGTGTAATTTTTTTGGAATTTTATGGGAAATATTTTTCCCAATTTACTATAAAGGTAACACAAATTATAGTTAGGCTTATTATGCAATGTCTTTTATTTATTGGTTTATTAGAACAAAATGTTAACTAAAATAATACAAAATTATTAAATAAAATTACTATACAAAATGATGTGATAATTATGATATTCTGCGAAGCAATTTCTTTTGGTTGTGAAGCAAAGATGGACATTGCACATAGTACATATATTATGCTTCCTGACAGTTCTTTTTTTTTTCTAAACGTTCCCGTTTACGTAATTGCGTTCGGCATACGTTCTATTTTGACATTCTGTATAAAAAATGCAGATAAGGTTATAATTAAATACGACAATCACCAATTTTACAATGGGGAAAAATGTTTCCCTTAGTCGTGAAAGGGTTAAATTGTGTAGCTGTATATGGCAACTAGAATTGCCTTAAAGGCTAATAAAAATATCCACATTATCAACAGGGTAGAAGGACTTTTAAGTAAAAATTCCGTCACTAATTTTTACATTCATTCAAACTTACATGCCTTATAATAATCACTCTTACAATATTCTTTGATTTTACCGTTCTAGTATAATTTTTGATTATTCGAAAAGGTTCTCCCAATACTTAAAAGATACCAAATAATAATATGTTCCCAAAATTTCGCTTGGCACGTGAGAAAATTTTGCATCAAAGATTTGGCGATTTTGGCACGCCCACTTAAAAAGGTTGCCCACCCTGCCCTAGGACTACAAAACTGCCTTGTGGCGAGGGTCTCAAAATCACACTATTACCCTTTGACTTCAAAATTACATTGTCACAAAATCTCAAAATCACATTGTTGTCCAAAGATTTCAAAATTACATTGTCGTAGGTTGTCAAAATCAAACTTTTGCCCTAACATTTCAAAATTTCATTGTGGCTAGGTTCTCAAAATCACGCTTTTTCCATGAGACTTCAAAATTGCATTGTAACTAGGTTCTCAAAATCGCACTTTTGCCCTAAGATTTCAAAATTGCGTTGTCACTCAGGTCTCATAAATCACACTTTTATCCTGACTTCAAAATTGCATTGTCACTTGGTTCCCAAAATCACACCTTTATCCTAAGACTTCGAAATTGCGTTGCCACTTGCTTCCCAATATCACACTCTTATCCTAAGACTTCAAAATTGCGTTGCTACTTGGTTCCCAAAATCACACTTTTATCCTAAGACTTCAAAATTGCATTGCCACTTGGTTCCCAAAATCACACTTTTATCCTGACTTCAAAATTGCATTGCCACTTGGTTCCCAAAATCACACTTTTATCCTAAGACTTCGAAATTGCGTTGCCATTTGGTTCCCAAAACCACACTTTTATCCTAAGACTTCAAAATTGCACTGCCACTTGATTCCCAAAATCACACTTTTATCCTAAGACTTCGAAATTGCATTGTCGATAGAGTCTCAAAATCACACTTTTATCCTAAGACTTCGAAATTGCATTGTCGATAGAGTCTCAAAATCACAAACTCGTCTAGACCCCCAAAACATCCTGTAGCTAAGAATCAATATTACCTCATCACCATTAAGGCTGGAATATTTCCTCATGGGCAAGAGCACTAAAACAATCATCTCGTAACTATACTACTCTTGATATTCCCTTTGAGAGAAGGACAAAAATTTGTTTTAAGGAACATTTAATGTATCATTTATTATATTTACTCATAAACAAGAAAAACTGCACACAGCACTATCAAAGCATGAGAAGAAGAAAAAAGTAGAGAAAGCTTTAGATATAAAATTCGCCTCTCCCATCTCTCCAGTGGGCGAGCTGAAACGGTGTGGGGTTGAAAACTCATCTCCGATAGGCGTCGCGCTCCCATTAGAACGGTCGGGCAGCGGCGTGAAATGGCTCGGATAAAATCATATGAAATATACCGGCAGGAAGCAAGGGTCGACCTGAAACGGGTAACGATCATCACGGCTAATCAATCATCCCCGCAAAGAGAGAGAAAGAACGGGAAGAGGCGCTGTTAGGGCCACTTTCAAAGCTTAGCGTTTGCCTGTGTGGAGAAAAGGATGCTTAGAGGATGGAAGCTCAAGAGAAGGATGCTCTTGTTGCATCGGAGTCTAGAAGGAGATGACTGAGTTGCTACTGTTGCAGCAGTGTAAGACAAAGCTGGTTACTGTTGAATGAGGGTTTGCATTTTTTTTCTTTGCAGTGATTAGTTCGAGTTTTGAAGGAATGTTTTTCGATATGGCGGTGGAGACGGTTTGCGTTTTAAAAGTATTTTCAAAAGTTAGTTGGAAATAAAATGCTTTCCTGCTTTGGCGATTTCTACGTATTTAAACGGAAAGAAACACTTTCAGCTCTTAGCGCGCGTGTGTGGGAAGAAAGAGATGCTTAGAGGATGGAAGCTCAAGAGAAGGATGCTCTTGTTGCATCGGAGGCTAGAAGGAGTTGATTGGGTGGTTGCTGTTGCTACAGCGTGTTACTGTTGAATGAAAGTTGTATTTTAATTCATTTGTTTATTTATTTTTTTGTACGAGGTGGCTAAGTTTTGAAGTTTTAATTTCACAGTTTAGAGTTTTCCTGTATTGTGGAAAAGGGATGCTTACAAGAAGGAAGTTCAAGAGAGGGATACTTTTGTTACATCGGAGTGTAACAGGAGCTGATGGGTTGATACTGTTCCAACAGCATAGCCTGAAATGGGTTACAGTTAAATGAAAGGTGTATGTGGTTATTCTTAATAATTAGCTCATGTTTTTAGTGGAGTGTTTTTTAAACCCGGAATGGAAATGGAGAAGGTGGTTTTGCTTTGCGAAAAATGATTTCAAGTTGACTTTTCTTTGAAGATATCTTCTTATCTGGTGTTTTGATTGGTGGAGGTAACGCAGAGCCACTTCCAGAAGCTTAGCGTTTCTACGGATGAGTGTGGAAAAAGGGATGCTTAGAGGATGAAAGGCTCGGGAAAAGATGCTCTCTTTGTAACAGAGTCTGCATGGATTGCTGCTGCCCCAACAGTACAGAATACAGCTGGTTACTGGTGAAGGAAAGGTGTCGCTTTTCTTTAGTAATGGGTTCAAGTTACGTTGGAATGTCTTTCAAAGGACGAGATGGATTGGAAATCGGATGGGGATTGGGGAGTATTTATGGCACAGGTGATTTAAAGAGAATAGAGTTGTTTTTGATTTTGTTTTTTATCTTTGTCGATTTCTTTTCGATATTTTGATAGACGAAGTGACTCAATAGTTTTGCCTTTTTAATGGGATGCTTGGTTACCCTTGGTTTACCCTTGAGCAACGCTTTTCCGCAAAATTTCAAAGAAATAGCCAGCTCACAAGGACCCCAAGGGTTCAGAGCTGTATAGATCAGAGCCGTTGGGCTCAAACTCCTGCTGCTCAGATCCACTAGATAACTATTAGAGTAGCGCGTCAGGCTCGTAATCTGCAGTTCCCAGGTTCGAGTCCCAGCTGGGTCAGCGTTGAGATTTATCTCCGCTAAACTCCCCGCCCTACCCACGGTCAGTTGGGGACACCGATGGGCTTGGAAAGATCGCCGTCCGTCGGATGGAACTTTAAGACGTGGCCCCGTGTGCGGGAGAGCCATACCCTGTGCACGTTAAAGAACACGCTGGATGGCCTTGACGGGAGGCTACCATCTGTCTCCCAACAGCTGTTCCAGTGGGTCCCCTCCCCCAACCTTCTCTGAGCCTTCGGGGTCCTTGTGACTTGGCCATTTAGCCCAATGTGTACAAAAAAGTGCCGCTAAGAGGTAAAACAAACCAAACCAAACTAATTATTAGTCTCCCGATAAGGCCATCTAGTGTGCGCTTTAACGATCACGGGTTACCGTGAAATGAGTCGTGGTTGAACCTTCCATTAATATCCAAATTGACGACTAAATTAATGCGCACAATATTGATTCTTTAAATCACAATCATCAAAAATGTTTTTGCCTTCTTAGTTGGGGGGAGCGCATCTAGGCCTCCACCCTCTGACTACATGCCTGATGGTCCTGGAAAATAATGTTCTACTTGATGCATTAGGTGTATTTGATATTTGAATGCTTACATCGTCGCAGTTTGGGTTGGGTTGTTTTACCTCTGAGCGGCACTTTTTTGCACACCATGGGCTAAATGGCCAGGTCACATGGACCCCGAAGGCTCAGAGAAGGTTGGGGAGGGGACCCACAGGAACAGCTGTTGGGAGACAGATGGTAGCCTCCCGACAAGGCCATCCAGCGTGTTCTTTAATGTTGGGTTGTTTTACCTCTGAGCGGCACTATTTTGCACACCATGGGCTAAATGGTAAGGTCACAAGGACCCCGAATGCTCAGAGAAGGTTGGGAGGGGGTTGGGTTGGGTTGTTTTACCTCTGAGCGGCACTTTTTTGCACACCATGGGCTAAATGGCCAGGTCACATGGACCCCGAAGGCTCAGAGAAGGTTGGGGGAGGGGACCCACTGGAACAGCTGTTGGGAGACAGATGGTAGCCCCTCGTCAAAGCCATCCAGCGTGTTCTTTAACGTGCACAGGGTATGTCTCTCCCGCACACGGGGCCACGGCTTAACGTCCCATCCGACGGACGGCGGCCTTTCCAAGCCCATCGGTGTCACCTACTAACCATCATCGCAGGTCAGAAAATTCCCGGAATTTAGTTTCGGATTGGGGAGGAGGGAGGAAGAGACGGACAAAAAATGACTTGTTTAGGTTTTTCCAATTTCCAAAATAGTCCACTGGATAGGAAAGGTCAATGTGATATTCTACAGACACGTATGGGTGATGATATATATATATATTCTATGTCACGTGACACGAAGCTTGCCAGATCACTAATTTCTAAAAAAAAATCGTTGCCAGATATTTTTTCTGAATTCTGTAATCAACCATAGTATTCGGATACTTTTTGAGCGACTGTACATGGAATAAAATTTTACAGATATTTATTTCTTAAATCTATTTTTAGTTTCGGGCATATAATATGGGATTAAAAAAATCATACGAAGATATTTTGCATTACGAATCAAGTTGACGGGTTCGACGGTTCGTAAAAGACGATGGAGTTCTAGGTGGATGGTAACTACTCTCCCCCCCCCCCCGATCCATCCTTCTTATAGGTGGTATCCCAAATCAGAACAAAACTAGAAATTCTGATTTAAAAACAAGAGGTTTGCTGATCATATGAATATTTCCTGAAAGCTTATCAAAACTCAAAAAAATAACTCCTATAATACTTCGTTTATTAAAATGTAATTTTAGAAATTTGAGTTTGCAATTTTGCAAGCACGTTAAAGAACAAGCTGGATAGCGTTGACGGAATGCATTCTTTTCTAACAGCTGTCTAGTGCATCCATCTCATCAACTTCCTAGGAGGCAGAGTTTGCTCTGTGGATAGCACTCCAGGATCTTAATCTAGAGTTCCAGGGTTTGAGTCCCATCAGGACCAGCGTTGAGATTTATTCCCACTAATCCAACCCCCTGCCCCCGTGAGAAAGGAGACACGGTGTCCTTGGAAAGGTCGTCGTCCGTCGGATGTAACGTTAAGCCGTGTATAGGAGAGTAATACCCTGTTCTTGATGAATGGCCTTGACGCTTCGACTTCTCCTAACAGCTGTTCAGTGGATCTCCTTCCCCCCCCCCCCACTTTCTCTGAACCCTTGGGGTCCTTGTGACCTGGCCTTTTAATCTATTGTATACAAAAAAGTGCCTCTCAGAGCATGGGCGTCCGCAGAAAATTTTCCAAGGGGGGGGGGGGGGCAAAGATTGGAGACAAATAATTACATCAATAAATTTTTATTTAATTATCTACTTTTTAGGTTTTTCTTTTCACAAGTAGATTATAGAATACGTTATTGCATCAATACAAAACACATATATAATGTATATAAATTAATTACGTTTAAATTGTTACGATTAAAATTTGTGAAAGTTTTTACTCGATCCCGGGGGGGGGGCAAGTACCCCGTTTGCCCCCCTCTGCGGACGCCCATGTCTCAGAGGTAAACAATCCAACGCAACGTCCGAACCTACGGGTCCTTGTGACCTGATCACTTAGTCCATTGTGTGCAAAAAACTTCATATTTTTTAACATTAAATGAATATTGTGGAAATTCGAAATTTACGGATATTTGATTGAGAACTTCAATATATCTTCAGTGATATATATTTTCCATCAAAAACCTTATTTTCAAAGAAGGCTTTCATTTCATATAACGTGGAAGTGCTCGAATTCTTTGGGGCGGAGGGTCAGTCGGTAACGTGCCAGGCTCGTAATCTGCAGTTCCCAGGTTCCAGTCCCAGCTGGGTCAGCGTTGAGATTTATCTCCGCAAAACTCCCTTCCCACAGTCAGTAGGGGACACCGATGAGCTTGGAAAGGGACGCCGTCCGTCAGATGGGACGTTAAGCCGTGGCCCCGTGTGCGGGAGAGCCATATTAAGGAACATGCTGGATGGCCTTGACGGGAGACTACCATCTATCTCCCAACAGCTGTTCGGGTGGGTCCCCTCCCCCAACCTTCTCTGAGTCTTCGGGGTCCTTGTGACCTAGCCATTTAACACATTGTGTCCAAAAAAAGTGTCACTCAGAGGTAAAACAACCCAATGATTACAGTAGTGTTCATTCCCCTCCCTCCTGGATCATTTGCATCGCAATAGGAAATAACACTCGGCTCATGAACGTCATGTACGGCATCGCCGCAATATTCGCCTGCATGAGACGGTCGTTAGCACACAAAAGCTCAACGAAGACAACACAGTCGGAGCGCAAGCGCTCAGCCCACGCAGCATCACCATCTCCCGCACAGGACACCATTGTTCCCCGTAGGTGGTGGCGGTCTCCAGGACAGTTTATGCTTCCGGTTCCTGCGGGGGTCGGGTGTGATTCGGAAACGAGGGTCAAAGGCCGCAGTTGATAACGTCAACGCATGTAACTGATGATACATGCGCAATAGTAGCCGTCGTCTCCTGACTCTGTAAGCGATGAATCTGGCGGCTCTTTGCAGGAGGATGTACAGTGGGTGGATGGTCATGCCGTTATTGTGAAGTAACCAGAACCCAGCAAATTGCAGGGCATAAATTAATCAGAGGAAGGAAGTATAAAGGAAATATTGTTCGCTGTACATACCTCGAAACCTTGATCTGCAAGTTTACTACAAGTTGTGGTTAATGCCTTTACAAAGCCGTCCCATGGCCGAGTGGTTAGCGCGCTTGGCTACTGATTTAAAGGGACCTGGGTTCGAGCCTCGGGGCTACTGATCTAAGAGACCTGGGTTCGAGCCCCGGGGCTACTGATCTAAGAGACCTGGGTTCGAGCCCCGGGTAAGGCATGGCTGTTTGTGTCGCTTTTCTGCTGAGGGCCTGCCATCCTCTCAGACCTTCTACTATGACATATAAACTGACAGGCTCCTGTCAGATCTCTGTGGCAAGCAGATGCTTGAGGGGGTATTTTTTTTTTTATTTAATGCCTTTACAAGTGCAGAAAAACACACAAAGTGCATATAGACTTATCCAAGAGGTCTGTGAAAGCGTTCTGCATACCTAACAATGCTCTTAAAGACCTGGTTAACAATGTCACTGAAGAGTGTGTTGTCATCTAATAATTTTCCTGAAGATAATTATTATATTGCTACTTACTTAACAATGTTCCTCAAGCTCGTAACAGTGCTCGAAGCATAGTTTTACTACGTCCGACTTAACAGCGCTCCTCAAGTTACTTCTGACAGAACAATGTTCCTAAAAATAATTTTCGTTGCGGCCTACATAACAAATTTACCAAAGAAAGTTTCTGTTATATAACAATACTAATAAAGAATACGTTGTGACCTAACAATATCCTTAAAGATAATTTTGTTTCAGCTTATGTAACAATGCTTCTTAGCATAGTTTGTTTGTTTGCTTGTTACCTAACTAACAATGCTCCAAAACATTTTGTTCACCAAGGGTGTTCCAAGACAATTATGTTCAAATCTGCCGAACAATAATCTAGCACAGTGGTTCTCAACCTTTTATGCTTCCCGTACCCCCTGGAAATGTGAATGAAACTGGCGTACCCCTTGTATAGATAGGTAAAACGATAGTTATAGTATAACAATGGGAAAAATAACACACACATATATACATACAGATTAAATTTTGTATTCATAAATTATATATATATATATCGATAAACACAAAAAATAACATAAACAATTTAACAAATCTTATAAAATTATAAACATTTTACTAGGTAATCGACTTTTGAGCTCTCACGGCGTAACCTCAAATATTTTACCGCCTACCCCACTTTGATAACCCCTACTCTAGCAGATAGTTTTATTTTAGCTTACCTGATATGATCCAACAGAAAGCCATCTGATCTACCTGATATGATCCTAAAGAAAGCTTTCTGCTCTACCTGAAATGAACTTAAAGAAAGCCTTTTGATTTACCTGATATGAATCTAAAGAAAGCCATCTGATCTACCTGATATGATCTTAAAGAAATCCTTCTGACCTACTTGATATGATCCTAAAGGAAGCTTTCTGATCTACCTGAAATGAACCTAAAGAAAGCCTTTTGATTTACCTGATATGAATCTAAAGAAAGCCATCTACCTGATCTGATCTACCTGATATGATCCTAAAGAAATCCTTCTGACCTACTTGATATGATCCTAAAGGAAGCTTTCTGATCTACCTGAAATGAACCTAAAGAAAGCCTTTTGATTTACCTGATATGAATCTAAAGAAAGCCATCTAATCTACCTGATATGATTCTAAAGAAATCCTTCTGACCTACTTGATATGATCCTAAGGGAAGCTTTCTGATCTACCTGAAATGAACCTAAAGAAAGCCTTTTGATTTACCTGATATGAATCTAAAGAAAGCCATCTGATCTACCTGATATGATCCTAAAGAAATCCTTCTGATCTACCTGATATGATCCTAAAGAAATCCTTCTGACCTACTTGATATGATCCTAAAGGAAGCTTTCTGATCTACCTGAAATGAACCTAAAGAAATCCTTCTGACCTACTTGATATGATCCTAAAGAAATCCTTCTGACCTACTTGATATGATCCTAAAGGAAGCTTTCTGATCTACCTGAAATGAACTTAAAGAAAGCCTTTTGATTTACCTGATATGAATCTTAAAAAAGCCATCTGATCTAACTGATATGATCCTAAAGAAATCCTTCTGATCTACCTGATATGATCCTAAAGAAATCCTTCTGACCTACTAGATATGATCCTAAAGGAAGTTTTCTGATCTACCTGATATGATCCTAAAGAAATCCTTCTGACCTACTTGATATGATCCTAAAGGAAGCTTTCTGATCTACCTGAAATGAACCTAAAGAAAGCCTTTTGATTTACCTGATATGAATCAAAATAAAGCCTTCTGATCTACCTGATATGATCCTAAAGAAATCCTTTTTACCTACCTGATATGATCCTAAAGGAAGCTTTCTGATCTACCTGAAATGATCCCAAAGAAAGCTTTATGATCTATCTGATATGAATCTAAAGAAAGCCGTCAGATCTACCTGATATGATCCTAATGAAATCCTTCTGACCTACTTGATATGATCCTAAAGGAAGCTTTCTGATCTACCTGAAATGAACCTAAAGAAAGCCTTTTGATTTACCTGATATGAATCTAAAGAAAGCCATCTGATCTACCTGATATGATCCTAAAGAAATCCTTCTGACCTACTTGATATGATCCAAAGGAAGCTTTCTGATCTACCTGAAATGAACCTAAAGAAAGCCTTTCGATTTACCTGATATGAATCTAAAGAAAGCCATCTGATCCACCTGATATGATCCTAAAGAAAGCTTTCTGATCTACCTGAAATGAAAGTAAAGAAAGCCTTTTGATTTACCTGATATGAATATAAATAAAGCCATCTGATCTACCTGATATGATCCTAAAGAAATCCTTCTGACCTATTTCATATGATCCTAAAGGAAGCTTTCTGATCTACCTGAAATGAACCTAAAGAAAGCCTTTTGATTTACCTGATATGAATCTAAACAAAGCATCTAATCTACCTGATATGAATCTAAAGAAAGCCTTCTGATCTACCTGATATGATCCTAAAGGAAGCTTTCTGATCTACCTGATATGATCCTAAAGACAGTCTTCTGATCTACTTTATGTGAATCTAACGAAACTCTTCTCATCTACCTGATATGATCCTAAAGATTATTTTTGTTACCTAACTAAGGTTGCTCCTAAAAACGATTTTGTTGTGGCAATGCTACTAATCCTACCTTCACAAGATAATTTTTGTGGCCCTGTGTGCAGTGTGAAATTTAACTGGTATCATATCGAAAAATGCGATGCATTTTACACTGAGTAGCGATAGACTTTGTCATTGTTGTAGTTTAATTTTGCAGTTTCAGAATAAGGATGTTTAAATATTTCCTCAAACAATGTTTATTTCTCCCGTTCCTTTTTTTAGAGTATCCTCCTTAAAACATTTCTATGAGTATCTGATAAATTACATTTTCATTTCCAAAAGCGTTTTTCCTTAATTTTTATTTTCGCGACATGTATTGACACTTTGACCATTATTTAAAGTGTTTCTTCTAGAGAGAGAGAATCTGCAACGAAGGAAATCGATGGGGAAATCTGCGTATGATGGCAGGGAATGTGCTCAGGAGCTAATATCTGTTGGTACAGTTTCTGATATTTTCATATCACCAAAGGCTTACGCTAATGATATCTTAGTGGTATTGTTTCTTAAGTAATTTTTGCCATTACCAGAAACAGTGTAAAAGTGAAATTTGAAAAAATATATATATAATATATAACAATCTACGCTAAAGTAAGATATTTTGAATGCAAAAAAATTATTAGCAGATTTGCTATACAGAATTTTGGGAACAAATTTCATGCTGCTTTTATAATAATGATCAGTTATATTTTCTGAGATCAAACTTCGAGTGGCCCAAAAGATAGTTCTGTTTTCGCTTCTTAACACTGTTCCTGAAACAGTCTCTTATGGATTATCTAACAATGCAACTAAAGTTTAGTTGTTTTTCTAACAGATCTAGCAATTTTTCTGAAAACAATCTTGTAGCGTCCTAGCAAACAATTAGACCTTAAGGTAGCTCTCAGTCTTTCATAATATAGGGCGGGAGTGGCTCAGTCTGTAGCGCGCCAGGCTCGTAATCTGTAGTTCCCAGGTTCGAGTCCCAGCTTGGTCAGCGTTGAGATTTATCTCCGCAAAATTCCCCGCCCTGCCCACGGTCAGTAGGAGACACCAATGGGCTTGGAAAGGCCGCCGTCCGTCGGATGGTACGTTAAGCCGTGGCCCCGTGTGCGGGAGAGCCATACCCTGTGCACGTTAAAGAACACGCTGGATGGTCATGACGGGAGGCTACCATCTGTCTCCCAACAGCTGTTCCAGTGGGTCCCCTCCCCCAACCTTCTCTGAGCCTTCGGGGTCCATGTGACCTGGCCATTTAGCCCATGGTGTGCAAAAAAGTGCCGCTCAGAGGTGAAACAACGCAACCCTTTCATAATAATGTGTTTAAGACCAAATATACTAAACAGAGGCTTGTTGCAGCCTAACCAACAATGCTCCTAATCAGAGTTTTATTTTCTCCTTTCCAAAAAATGCCCAGAAAGATAATTTAACATATTAATTTAATTTTATTAATATTATTATTTATTATATAACAATTCTCTTTTGTTTGAGGCCTTATTATATAATTATATTTTTACATAATATATAATAATTATATTGTATAATAATATATTATATAACTTATTTATTATTTAATAATTATTATATAGCCTTATTATATAACCAATTATATAACAATTCTCTCAGACTATTTTATTAACATGTCCCGTGGCCGAGTGGTTAGCGCGCTTGGCTACTGATCTACGGGACCTGGGTTCGAGCCCCGGGTAAGGCATGGCTGTTTGTGTCGTTTTTCTGCTGAGGTCCTGCCATCCTCTCAGACCTTCTACAGTGGCATATAAACTGACAGGCTCCTGTCAGACCTCTGTGGCAAGCAGCTGCTTGAGGGGGTATTTATTTATTTTTAAGTTTTCGAAGAATAATTTGGTTACGTCCTACTTAACAAGGCACTAAAATATTTTTTTTTGGCAGCCTACCTAACAAAAAGTTTCCGTTATGTTATCTTTCTAAGGATCGTTTTGCTGTGTCCTCCTAACAATGCTTCTATAGGTAGCTTCCTAACAGCCTACCTAACACTGCGTCTAATAATTATTTTCCTGTGATTTTAATGCTCGTACAGTCGTGTCACCTTCATGTCACGTGACACGAAGGTTGCCAGAGCGCTAATTTCTAAAAAAAATAGTTGCCAGATATTTTTTCTGAATTCTGCAATCAATCATAGTGTTCGGATATTTCTTCGAGCGACTGTACGGATGTTCCGGGTTCGAGTCTCAACTGTAATGTCATTGAGATTGATCTGGTGTCATATCGAAAAATGCGATGCGTGAACCCAGAAATAAATCTTTAGCCTTCGCTGCTGTCCGAAAACTTCTTTCTGAATGAAATTTCTTTTTCCTTCCTAAGAAATCCATTTTCGCGTGAAGTGACTTTCGGAACACACTCTACATCCTATTTTCAAATTCGCTTCCCAACAACTACGGAGAAAAAAATCTTTCTCGCTTATTTCCCTCTCCCCCCACTTCCCCCCCCCCACTCCCACCCCCAGTCTACGCATTTTCATCCCAAATCTTCCGGAGAAGAAGAAAGAGAAGAAGAAAAAAAATAATAAAAATAAAATAAGAATGATGCTGTGCCGCATCCCGCTGTTCAACAACCTCCTGATCCCGTGTTTCAAATGATTACCAGAAGTCTACAATGGCCCTGAGTTCGTCACGTGCGCCATATCTCCACTTGCCCTTTCACCTTCCGCAGCACCGAACCTCTACTCTCACAATCACCAGGAAAATCCCATCTTTGGCGTATTATATACCACCAAATGCTCTCCGTCTCAGACTCTCCGCTCTCCTCCATCTCAAGAACCTTGGCCAAAGTTTTAACCTCAGCCCACATAAGAACACACGCGAAAAAAAAAAAGCCAATTTCGTTTGAATGGGAACTTTGGTCCGCTTCGGACTGACGTCGAATATGATTTGGAGGGCAACGCAAACCACCTACTGCCTCTTAGAATCTCCATCCTTCCGTTGCCATGACTGCCCGGATCGCCCTCTCCTTCCTCGCGGAGTGGCCACTGCTATCTCCGCACCTCACCTCCAACAGCCGCAGAGAATATTGGAGAAGCACTACATAAATAAATAACGTGGATATTCCATAAAGCCCCAGACGTGGCGGCAGTAATGTAACTTTACTACTGTGTCCACCGTACGGACTGAATGCGAATATTCCAGAATGAAGACACGTAATCGCCCAAATATCTCTTCCCCCTAGCTCGAGCAGGGGCCTTCGCTGCGAGGCCGACGGTTGTGGTTGAAGGGCAGCAGCGATGGCTATTCCGAGCTCTCACAATCCCGTCTTGGTCGACTATAAATGCCCTTGCTGACCGTTGTGTGTCCTTCCCCACTATACTCGGCTTTCGTCCCCCACCCCCGTCCCCTTCAACTCCCGTCCACTTGTTAGCCTGCCTCTATCCCCGTGAAACTCTACTCTCCCCCCCTCCTCCTCCCCCTCGTTTTATACGGAGGAGCCGAGATCTCGTGTTAGGCAGAGGTAGACATGAAACGGATGGAAATGCGTTAGTTGGTTCGATGACATCATCATATCCCTGCATCCCTTTGGTGCTTGCAGACTCCCGACAAGGGGGCGTCTATAAATTCCGTAATGATTTGATTCTTAAGTTATCCACCTCCTCAGCACCTTCCACGTTACGCAAAACTTTTTTCAATTTTCGTAAGGTGAAAACCGTAGCGATTGTTACGATAGTACACTACCTAGACATAAAAAAATAGCATCCATGAAATAATTATAAAATAAAATAAATAAATACCCCCTCAAGCGGCTGCTTGCCACAGATGTATGACAGGAGCCTGTCAGTTTATATGCCAAAGATAGAAGATCTGAGAGGATGGCAGGACCTCAGCAGAAAAACGACACAAACCTCCATGCCTTCGCCCGGGGCTCGAACCACACGTCCCTTACTTAGATCAGTAACCAAGCGCGCTAACCTCTCGGCCACGGGACGGCTCCCATAATAATATAAAAATACTCCCTCAAGCAGCTGCTTGCCACAGAGGTCTGACAGGAGCCTGTCAGTTTATATGACAGAGCAGAATGTCTGTGAGGATGGCAGGACCTCAGCAGATAAATGACACATGCATCCATGCCTTAACCCGGGGCTCGAACCCAGGTCCCTTAGATCAGTAACCAAGCGTGCTAACCACTCGGCCATGGGACAGCATGAAATAATAAGCTGAAAAAAAATTGGTTTTGCCATGAGTGGGATTCGAACTCACGTCTCCAGGAAATATGCCTGGGTTCGAATCCCACTCATGGCAAAACCAATTTTTTTCAGATCATTATTTCATGAGTTCCATGTCTACAGGACCATATCCTGTTATTCTTTACCACTGAAATAGCATCCATGTTTATGCCAATTAAAGTGCCAAATTCGATGTTCCATAGCTTCTAAAATAAGCTGTTTGTTGTGAAATGTGGCTGAAAATAATTGTCTATATCAAGCCGTCTAAACCTAAACTAAATGAAGAGCCAGCAGAGAAAAAATATATGTATTCTTAAAGAATAGCAAGAAAATTTCTTTGCTTAAAAACAAAACAAAAAGAATTCAGAAAAAATATCTGGAGCGTGTACAGCAACTGTACACGCTCCAGTTGCCGTTTACAGCAAACTGTAACTGCACACGCTCAATATTTCTGTGAGTGGGCCCACACGATCCAGGTTTTTGTGAGCTCACACGATCCAATGTGCTGTGAACATTAACCGCAACCGCTCCAGTTTACTGTGAACGGTAACTGCACACGCTCCATATTCATTGTATTATATATTCATACGCATTATATACAGGGTGAATCTGAAAAAGTGGGCAAAACTTTACGGGGTGGTAGAACGCAGCTATACGAGCAATATTCGTCATAGAAAGTATGGGCGGAACGCAAACGGCGAGCCGCTAGGTGGCGTTGGAAGTGGTATAAAAGGGTCGGTCCTCGCACCCAACGGCATTTCTACCGTGGATTGCCGAGAGGATGGCTTGTTATACTAACCACGAAATGGCGGATATGCACTTTGTGTATGGTGCGGCGGACGGGAATGCAAGTGAGGCACAGAGACGTTACCGCGACCGGTTTCCGATGAGATGCACTCCAGATCGGAAAACCTTCGAGCGTTTGCATCGGCGGCTGTGTGAAACGGGATCCTTCGCCGCGGACAAGCAAGATGCAGGGCGTGAAAGGAGTGTCAGGACACCGCAACTTGCAGAGGACATTCTGCGTAGGGTGGAAGAGCGACCGGGATGTAGCACACGAGCGGTTTCCTGTGCAGTACACTTGTCCCAAATGTCGGTTTGCCGTGTGCTACAGGAGGAAGGAATGCACCCCTATCGTACGCAGAAGGTAAAAGCGTTGTCACCGGCGGACTATCAGCCACATGTCGATTTCGCACGTTGGTACCTCCAGCAGAATGCAGCGCAGCCGGATTTTGGAGCACATGTTCTGTTCACGGACGAGTGCACTTTCACCCGTGAGGGCGTTTTGAATACCCACAATTCACACACGTGGGCATCTACGAACACGCATGCCACACGTCCTCATTCGTTCCAGCAGCGGTTCTCCGTAAATGTTTGGGCAGGGATCCTCCATGATCATTTGGTTGGCCCATACCTCCTGCCACACCGTCTGGACGGCAAATCGTATAACACATTCCTACGAGAGGTGTTGCCGGAGCTGATGCGTCCGATTCCAACCCCCAGCAGATCGAGAATGTGGTTCCAGCACGACGGTGCGATTGCACACTTCAGCTTAGATGTGCGGAACACTTTACATGCAACGTTCCCAGGGCGATGGATTGGTCGAGGTGGTCCCATAGCTTGGCCACCAAGATCGCCGGATCTCTCGTGTTTGGACTTTTTCCTGTGGGGCCATATGAAAAGCCTAATCTACGAGTGCCCCATTGAAACCGATATGGATCTAGTCGCCAGGATCGCCGTTGTTGCCGGCGATATTCGGGAAATGCCTGGTGTCTTCGCAAATGTGCGTCGGTCCCTATCCCGCAGGTGTGAAGCCTGCATTACAGCTGGCGGCAGCTCTTTTGAGCAATTTCTTTGAGCATGTACCTCAATTACATTCCTGTTAATAAAATGTTTTCTGAAGTATCTCCTCTCCTTCTTGTGTTCATTCTTTAAATGTGACAGTGGAAAACTACCTTTTAACTTCTCACCGCTTGCGTTCCGACCATACATTCTGTGACGAATATTGCTCGTATAGCTGCGTTCTACCACCCCGTAAAGTTTTGCCCACTTTTTCAGTGAATCTGGCAACCTTCGTGTCACGTGACACGAAGGTTGCCAGATCACTAATTTCTAAAAAAATCGTTACCAGATATTTTTTCTGAATTCTGTAATCAACCATAGTGTTCGGATATTTTTTTTTGAGCGACTGTACCTAAAAGTGTTTGATGAAATTGGAAGAAATGAGTCAGATTCAGTATATTGATGACTTCTTTTGATGACTCTTTTGGTGACATAGACGAATTTATATGTATAAAGAGCTTTTATTCTTTCTTTTTTTTCCTAAATCCGATAATTGTTTGGGTACAAAATGAACCGATTATATGATAAAAAAAATTTTTTATGGTACCGTTGGTTAAGAAATGTATTTTCCAAAGGCATTTTGTATATATCGCACCGAAATTATTTAACTGTTTTCCTTATGATGTTGGAATCGAAAAAATCTCCGGAGTCTTCAAAAAACAAAATTCTCAATTTAATATTACAAACTTAGCCATAACGTTTTTATTTTTAGCGATGAAATGTCATTTCATACATATTTTATATTTAATGGAAAATATGCATAGGTTTTTTTTTTTTTTTTTTTTTTTTTGTGGGGGGGGGTTGGGGGGAGGTCGTATTTACCGCTGTTGCTAAAGTTCTAAAACTTGTGCATTATTGCCTGGAATCTCAACTGGCTAAGAATTCTTTCATTCCAACTTCATTTCTATTGGCGTTTACATTTTGTTTCAATTTAAATGTGTTTTTGCGTATTATTTTGAATTTGAATAAATAAAATGCTTAAAGAGTTATGGAATATTTAAATCAGCAATGCTATCTTAAAAAAGTGACACAAATCTAACTAATACTGGAGAAAAATTTCTTCCTCATTTCAGAGAGAAATATACGATTAATTTATCAGATGGTTTAGAATTTTATTATCTAAGTTTCAGTTGACTTCTCAAGTGAATTCTTGATGGCTGTTAAACAATCTAATTTCCAAAACTCTCTAAATACTACTGTTATTCATTATTATTTGCAAATCTACAATTACTGCTGTTATTGAATTACTCTGCAATTATTGCTATTATTGATAATTTAGACAGACTTCATGTTGATCTTCAGCCACATTGGACCATAAAAAGTTTATTTTCACAACTGGCCCCGTTCCAATCCGAGGCTCATAAAACAAGGAATCAATAATCTGAACGTGGTTGATGGTTTGCCACTTTTTAACAAAGCGTTTATCAGTGTATGACTAAACGATTTTAGCAACTCATAGTATCATTAGAATTGTATATATTTTTGCTTTTTTAATCAAGATTATAATGTTTTCGTTTCTAAGTAGATAATTTTTTTTCGACTCTTTAAGAATGCAGTTTTTTTTCCCTAGTGGCTTTACACTAAGTTTGGGTTGGATGGGTCAGTTTTATAAGATATAGAACATCAAAGTCAGCTTCCCATTGACAAAACATACAAATTCTCAATTCTTTTTTCCCATTGACAAAACATACAAATTCTCAATTCTTTTTTCCCGTTGACAAAACATACAAATTCTCAATTCTTTTTTCCCGTTGACAAAACATACAAATTCTCATTTCTTTTTTCCCATTGACAAAACATACAAATTCTCAATTCTTTTTTCCCATTGACAAAACATACAAATTCTCAATTCTTTTTTCCCATTGACAAAACATACAAATTCTCAATTCTTTTTTCCCATTGACAAAACATACAAATTCTCAGTTCTTTTTTTCTAAGAAGTGTATGATGTGCATTTGACGTTTCTCAAAAACCTCTCTACGTCTTAATAGATATTTTTCTTTTTATTTGGAAAGAGCTATTTTCGAGTCAGTTCTCTCGAAAAAGATCGATTTATTAAAGTCATTGATTATATAAATAACTTATATAAAAATTAATGAGCTGTGTGCTCATCAGTTTTTAGTTATTTACACAATTATATTTATTGTGTTTATTCATATGATGACAAAGACATATGACTTTAGCCGGGTGGGATCTGAACCCACATCCTCCTGATAACATATCAGGTGCCCTGACCGCTGAGCTACCAGCCTCCGAACCCTTATCATCCATTGTTGATCTTAAGCCTTACATTACAGGTTCAAAACGCCATCCTTTGACTGCATTTGGATCCTTAGAGCAATCCAGGCAAGTTTATTAAAGATCTACCTTTTCGTGCTGAAGTCTCTTGATGCAAATCTTACTACTCATTTTTCTTTTTCGAGTGGTTAGCGCTCTTAGCTACTGATCCAAGGAACCTGGTTCGAGTCTCGGATAAGACATGAATCTTTACTTGGGTTGTCTTTCTCTTGATATCTGACAGGCTCTTGTCAGACTTCTGTGGCAGTCAGCTGCTTGAGAAGTAATTTTTTTTTATTTGATTTCATTTACTGCTATGATGGAAATAAATTGTAAATTACCATTTTTTAATGTCTTAGCATGTCTCACTTCAAAAACCGGAAACCATTATTTCAGTGGCAAAGTGTGACTTTAAACAATTGCGACTGCGCAGTTGATGAAACGATCATTCTCATTGGCCATTGGATGATTGAGCTATCAATTACTTGTCGATCAACCAATAATATCATATATCATTCATTCCTTCATATGTGAGGCGGGGGTGGCTCAGTCGGTCGCGCCAGGCTCTTAATCTTCAGTTCCCAGATTCCAGTCCCAACTGGGTCAGCGTTGAGACTTATCTCCGCAAACTCCCCGCCCTGCCCACAGTCAATAGGGTACGCTGACGGGCTTGGAAAGACCGCCGCCCATCGGATGGGACATTAAGCCGTGGTCCAGTGTGTGGGAGAGCCATGTCCTGTGCACGTTAAAGAACACGCTGGATGGCCTTGACGGGAGGCTACCATCTGTCTCCTAACAGCTGTTCCAGTGGATCCCCTCCCTCAACCTTCTGTGAGCTTTCGGGGTCCTTGTGACCTGGCCATTTAGCCCATTGTGTGCAAAAAAGTGCCGCTCAGAGGAAAAACAACCAACCACCTTCATGTGTGAGGAGGGGGTGGCTCAGTCGGTAGCGCGCCAGGCTCATAATCTGCAGTTCCCAGGTTCGAGTCCCAGCTGGATCAGCTTTGAGACTTATCTCCGCCCTGCCCACGGTCAGTAAGGAACACCGATGGGCTCGGAAAGACCGCCGTCCATCGGATGGGACGTTAAGCCGTTGGCCCGTGTGCGGGACAGCCATACCTTTGGCAGTTAAAGAACACTCTGGATGGCCTTGACTGGAGACTACCATCTGTCTCCCAACAGCTGTTCCACTGGATCCCCTCCCCCAACCTTCTCTGAGCCTTCGGGGTCCTTGTGATCTGGCCATTTAGCCCATCGTGTGCAAAAAAGTGCCGCTCAGAGGTAAAACAACCCACAACCTCGATGTGTGATTTCTAGCTCAGTCATCCAATGACTTATGGCAACCGTCGTTTCATCAACTGCGCACTTTCATTGTCTCAGTTGTTTCCATCGCGTCATCAATCCTGTAATCGTGAAACAACCTGGGGCGGGGGTGGCTCAGTCGGTAGCGCGCCAGGCTCGTAATCTGTAGTTCCCAGGTTCGAGTCCCAGCTGGGTCAGCGTTGAGATTTATCTCCGCAAAATTCCCCGCCTTGCCAACGGTCAGTAGGGGACACCGATGGGCTTGGAAAGGCCGCCGTCCGTCGGATGGGACGTTAAGCCGTGGCCCCGTGTGCGGAAGAGCCATACCCTGTGCACGTTAAAGAACACGCTGGATGGCCTTGACGGGAGGCTACTATCTGTCTCCCAACAGCTGTTCCAGTGGGTCCCCTCCCCCAACCTTCTCTGAGCGTGCACGTTAAAGAACACGCTGGATGGCCTTGACGGGAGGCTACTATCTGTCTCCCAACAGCTGTTCCAGTGGGTCCCCTCCCCCAACCTTCTCTGAGCCTTCGGGGTCCATGTGACCTGGCCATTTAGCCCATGGTGTGCAAAAAAGTGCCGCTCAGAGGTAAAACAACCCACCCCGTGAAACAACCACTCTTTGCACCAAAAGGAAACAGTCAATACATATTTCAAACGAAATTAACTTATGCCCCACTAAAACAAATCTAAATGGATGCAAACTGTCTACATCAAAAAATACAGTTTGTTGCACGCTATATTTTTATATTCTGAAACTTAATAATAATTTTACCTAGGCGAACATAAAGAAAACTATTAATGCATCAGTATTCAAATAAGGTTGTTTAATTTTACCTCCCAACTGCATGATTTGGCACCCAAAATATTAAATAGTCAGGTCACAAGGACCCCAAAGTTCAGAGAAGGTTGGGAAAAGGGGACCCACTGATGGAAGCTCCCAGTCAAGGCACACAGCGCGTTCTGTAACGGACAAAGTGTACAGTCGCTCAAAAAAGTATCCGAACGCTATGGTTGATTACAGAATTCAGAAAAAAATATCTGGCAACGATTTTTTTTAGAAATTAGTGATCTGGCAACCTTCGTGTCACGTGATTACAGATTTCAGAAAATATCTGGCAACGATTTTTTTTAGAAATTAGTGATCTGGCAACCGTGTCACGTGACACGGAGGTTGCCAGATCACTAATTTCTAAAAAAAATCGCTACCAGATATTTTTTTCTGAATTCTCTAATCAACCATAGTGTTCGGATATTTTTTAATATATATAATGCGTATGAATATATAATGCAATGAATATGGAGCGTGTGCAGTTACCGTTCACAGCAAACTGGAGCGGTTGCGGTTAATGTTCACAGCACGTTGGATCGTGTGAGCTCGCAAAGACCTAGATCGTGTGGGCTCACTCATGGAAATATTGAGCGTGTGCAGTTACCGTTCACAGCAAACTGGAGCGTGTGCAGACACGCTCCAGTTTGCTGTGAACGGTAACTGGAGCGTGTACAGTTGCTGTACACGCTCCAGATATTTTTCTGAATTCTGTAATCACGTGACACGAAGGTTGCCAGATCACTAATTTCTAAAAAAAATCGTTAACAGATATTTTTTTTGATTTCTGTAATCAACCATAGTGTCGGATACTTTTTTGAGCGACTGTATCTCTGTCGCGCACGGGTTCACGGCTTGACGTCCCATCCGGAGAACGGCAGTCTTTCTACTCCTATTGGCGCTCTCTTCCTCACCACGGACAGGGTGAGGGTGAGCCTCTACTCAGACACAGCTGAGACGCTAACCTGAGAATTGCAGATTACGAGCCTGGCGTGCTACCGACTGAATTAACCATATAGTATATTAACCATTCAGATATAATATAATAATATATAATAATATATAACCCCAGTATACGTTGTGATGGGTTGAGTTGTTTTACCTCTGACGACACCTTTTTTGCACACAATGGGCTAAATGGCCAGGTCACAAGAACCCCGAAAATGTTGGGAGAGGGGACCAACTGAAACAGCTGTTGGGAGACAGATGGCATCCTCCCATCAAGGCCATCCAGCGTGTTCTTTAATGTCCACAGGGTTTGGCTCTCCCGAGCACGGATCACGGCTTAACGTCCCATCCGACGGACACCCAGTATACGTATAAGTAGACGTATATTATTGCAACAGAAATTTGTATAAGATATGTCACAAACCAAAACAGTTTTTTCTTCTTGATATTTGATCCGCTTATTTATCAAGTAAATGAGATCATTTAAACTTGCAAGACTATTATTTATTTTTACGAAAGCAAAGATCAATTATTAACTTTTCTTAAGAATATATGATGTGTATATCTCCACAGTTAAGGACAACAACTATTCCCAAAAATATTACCATGCAGCAAAAAAATTTCAATAGTTCATATTACTCTTCATTTTTAATTTTAAAAAATTGCTTTTTGAAATCTTTTTTATGTACACCACCAAAGAGAAAAAAAAATTGTTTCGATTTTATTTATCTTACAAAACCACACTCTCTAGGAACATTAATAATAGGAGCAGGAGCTCAGCCAGAATTTTCGGAAGAGTTTAAAAATTTTATTTCTTTTCTTAACGTAATTTCATGAACTAAAGATTTCTTGTAAATAAAATTTCTCCAAGTGAGGATGGGTAACTCTCGATTGTTAGTTAAGCTACAATATAACAATATTTAGGAACATTAATTCGTTAGATCGCAAACAACAATCTGTAGATCAGTCCCAGCCAACCTGTAGCTCATAAAACAATCAATATACTGTAGATTTCTTCCAGTTTTTTGACCAAAAATTATTAAGGGCATAACTGAAGGTGATGGGTTCTTTCACCTCTGAGCAGCATTTCTTTTGCACAGAGAAGGTTGGGGGAGGGGACCCACAGGAACAGCTGTTGAGAGACAGATGGTAGCCTACCGTCAAGGACATCAGTGTGTTGTTTAACGTGCACATGGTATGGCCCTCCCTCACACGGACCATGACTTAACTGAAGGTGATGGGTTCTTTCACCTCTGAGCAGCATTTCTTTTGCACAGAGAAGGTTGGGGGAGGGGACCCACAGGAACAGCTGTTGAGAGACAGATGGTAGCCTACCGTCAAGGACATCAGTGTGTTGTTTAACGTGCACATGGTATGGCCCTCCCTCACACGGACCATGACTTAACTGAAGGTGATGGGTTCTTTCACCTCTGAGCAGCATTTCTTTTGCACAGAGAAGGTTGGGGGAGGGGACCCACAGGAACAGCTGTTGAGAGACAGATGGTAGCCTACCGTCAAGGACATCAGTGTGTTGTTTAACGTGCACATGGTATGGCCCTCCCTCACACGGACCATGACTTAACTGAAGGTGATGGGTTCTTTCACCTCTGAGCAGCATTTCTTTTGCACAGAGAAGGTTGGGGGAGGGGACCCACAGGAACAGCTGTTGAGAGACAGATGGTAGCCTACCGTCAAGGCCATCAGTGTGTTCTTTAACGTGCACATGGTATGGCCCTCCCTCACACGGACCATGACTTAACTGAAGGTGATGGGTTCTTTCACCTCTGAGCAGCATTTCTTTTGCACAGAGAAGGTTGGGGGAGGGGACCCACAGGAACAGCTGTTGAGAGACAGATGGTAGCCTACCGTCAAGGCCATCAGTGTGTTCTTTAACGTGCACATGGTATGGCCCTCCCTCACACGGACCATGACTTAACTGAAGGTGATGGGTTCTTTCACCTCTGAGCAGCATTTCTTTTGCACAGAGAAGGTTGGGGGAGGGGACCCACAGGAACAGCTGTTGAGAGACAGATGGTAGCCTACCGTCAAGGCCATCAGTGTGTTCTTTAACGTGCACATGGTATGGCCCTCCCTCACACGGACCATGACTTAACTGAAGGTGATGGGTTCTTTCACCTCTGAGCAGCATTTCTTTTGCACAGAGAAGGTTGGGGGAGGGGACCCACAGGAACAGCTGTTGAGAGACAGATGGTAGCCTACCGTCAAGGCCATCAGTGTGTTCTTTAACGTGCACATGGTATGGCCCTCCCTCACACGGACCATGACTTAACTGAAGGTGATGGGTTCTTTCACCTCTGAGCAGCATTTCTTTTGCACAGAGAAGGTTGGGGGAGGGGACCCACAGGAACAGCTGTTGAGAGACAGATGGTAGCCTACCGTCAAGGCCATCAGTGTGTTCTTTAACGTGCACATGGTATGGCCCTCCCTCACACGGACCATGACTTAACTGAAGGTGATGGGTTCTTTCACCTCTGAGCAGCATTTCTTTTGCACAGAGAAGGTTGGGGGAGGGGACCCACAGGAACAGCTGTTGAGAGACAGATGGTAGCCTACCGTCAAGGCCATCAGTGTGTTCTTTAACGTGCACATGGTATGGCCCTCCCTCACACGGACCATGACTTAACTGAAGGTGATGGGTTCTTTCACCTCTGAGCAGCATTTCTTTTGCACAGAGAAGGTTGGGGGAGGGGACCCACAGGAACAGCTGTTGAGAGACAGATGGTAGCCTACCGTCAAGGCCATCAGTGTGTTCTTTAACGTGCACATGGTATGGCCCTCCCTCACACGGACCATGACTTAACTGAAGGTGATGGGTTCTTTCACCTCTGAGCAGCATTTCTTTTGCACAGAGAAGGTTGGGGGAGGGGACCCACAGGAACAGCTGTTGAGAGACAGATGGTAGCCTACCGTCAAGGCCATCAGTGTGTTCTTTAACGTGCACATGGTATGGCCCTCCCTCACACGGGACCATGACTTAACGTCCCATCCGACGGACGTGCCCTTTCCAAGCGCATCGGTGTCCCCTGGTGACCGTGAAAGGAGCGGGAAATTTTGCGGAGATAAATCTCAACGGTGGCCCAGCTGGGACTCGAATCTGGGAACTGCAGATTACGAGCCTGGCACACTACTGACTGAGCCACCACCACCGCCGCCCCAAATAACTAAACGACTTTGCCAATTCATAACACTTATTAAAAATGTATATTTTTGTTTTTTAATTAAGATAATTTCAGGATTTCTTAAATATATTGTATTTTCTTTTTTTTTTTCAATTCATTACTCATTAGAAATGTATGTTTTCCCTTTCAAGTAGATAAATTTTCTTGGGGCTCTTAAAAAAATAAGTGACTCTTCTCTATCCCTTTCTTCGAGTATAATATTTTTACCAATTTAAAATTTTGAAATTCAGAAATACGTTAATTTCTTTCAAAATAACGCTAGGCATTTGTAGCAAAAGGGGCTCCGTTTTATTAGGAGGCCCCACTCATAATCGGGTCCTGACGTTGGCTAGCACTACAACTGCCGGGTCCGCGTTCGATTCCGGCATGGTCGTCTGTTCTGTCATGCGAGCTGTAATATGCCTCCTTCGTTCAATTATTTATAAATGTCGAAAATCGGTTATTCTCAGTGTAAGACATAAGGTGCAGTCGCTCAAAAAAATATCCGAACACTATGGTTAATTACAGAATTCAAAAGAAAAATATCTGGCAGCGAATTTTTCTGAATTCTGTAATCAACCATAGTGTTCGGATATTTTTTTGGAGCGACTGTACAATTAGTTACGAGTCCAATCTATCCAATTACAAAAAAAAATGGCTAAAACTACAATATCTATTGCATCCGCAAGCTCGAAGTGTTTCGACTTTTACGAGTTAACATCATCAGATCCTTTCGCAGTAATTCGCGAAACATGTGTTACATTTCGCTCAAATTATTAACTGAAACCTTCATTTACGACTTCGTGTAGCTGATACAATCGGCGCCTGACATTTAAATTGCTACAGTTGGACAGAATTAAGAGTTATAAATAATAAAGCCCACGTGCCTCGAACCACAACTGATCTAGAAACATAGCTATGGTTCGAACCGTATTGACTCCTTGTCGCACAAAGTCACAAACAGCCGAGTAACATTTTAGAATATGCATTATTTAGCTTTTGTGATGGTTTTAATGTCAGTTTTCTCAAGAAATTATGAACCTGAAATAAAACTTTCCATGATTAGCGTGCTTGGCAACAAATCAGAGAGACTTTTCTGCTGAGGTGTCGCCATCTCCACAGAATAAGGCGTATAAACTGACACTCTTGTCAGACCTCTGTGGCAAGCAGCAGCTTGAGGGGATACATATACAGAAATACTATCATTAGCAATTATATACTGGACATTATTTGTCACTTACCATCAGGGACGGAATTTGGGAGCAGGGGGCTGGGTAAGAAGGGAGCCATGTCCTCCTTCTCCTTTGAGAATGCTAGTACAGATAATACCCCCTCAAGCAGCTGCTTGCCACAGAGGTCTGACAGGAGCCTGTCAGTTTATATGTCATAGTAGAAAGTCTGTGAGGATGGCAGGACCTCAGCAGAAAAACGACACACACATCCATACCTTACCTAGGGCTCGAACCCAGGTCCCTTAGATCAGTAGCCAAGCGCGATAACCACTCGGCTATTACAGGGAAAACACTGATAAACTTATGTATATTTCGTGCATTTTTCAAGAGCTTTTTGAAGGCCTCTAAAACGGAGGAGGAAATGTTATACTGCAATGAAAGTAGAACCACCCTTCCCACCTCCTTTTTTTTTTGGAGATCCGGGCCTATTTATCATTGATCTTAAAGTAAATTTTTGGGTGGGCTTCAGATGACACATGAAAAAACACTATAATACAAACTAAATAAAATATCAAAAGGAACGAACAATTAACAATCACGGCATTTCAATCACGAAGTCGATCGTGATGACTTCAATATTCAATTAAAGTTTATGACATCGAAAGTGACGTATTTTGACCTCTCTTCCTGTTCCTTTTCCCTTGTCGGTCTGTTTGAGAAAGGGATTGTTTCACCATCTTATCTTCCCAATCCGGTGACCGATCTCAACGAATTATGTGTCAAAGCTTGGCTTTGGGTTGGGTTGTTGGGTTGTTTTACCTCTGAGCGGCACTTTTTTGCACACCATATGCTAAATGGCCAGGTCACATGGACCCCGAAGGCTCAGAGAAGGTTGGGGGAGGGGACCCACTGGAACAGCTGTTGGGAGACAGATGGTAGCCTCCCGTCAAGGCCATCCAGCGTGTTCTTTAACGTGCACAGGGTATGACTCTCCCACACACGGGGACACGGCTTAACGTCCCATCCAACGGACGGCGGCCTTTCCAAGCCCATCGGTGTCCCCTACTGACCGTGGGCAGGGCGGGGAATTTTTGCGGAGATAAATCTCAACGCTGACCCAGCTGGGACTCGAACATGGGAACTACAGATTACGAGCCTGGCGCGCTACCGACTGAGCCACCCCCGCCCCAAAGCTTGGCACGCGAGGAGTGTCAGAGTCTATAAAAATTAAAACTTTATCTTTTCGCGCTTACTTCTCCCCTAGATAAAGGGGGAATGTGAAAAAATTTGCTGCAGCATGCCATCCGAATTCAAGGGGCGAGAGTAAAGAGTCGGGTGTCAAATGAAAGCTTGTAATGTGGGGACTGTCCTACACTCTCTCTGCCCCTCCCCCTTCTCCGCCCCACCCACCCCTCAGAAACAGGGGGTCTGAAATTTCACCACCCAATTCCCTATTCACCTAGGGCTGCATTAATTATCGTTTTAGCAGACTCACTTATGGGTGCATGTGATGCACAATTTTAAGCGAACGCATGCAGAGATAAACAGAATTTCTGGGGGCGGGGGCGGGGGTGGCTCAGTCGGTAGCGCGCCAGGCTCGTAATCTGTAGTTCCCAGGTTCGAATCCCAGCTGGGTCAGCGTTGAAATTTATCTCCGCAAAATTCCCCGCCCTGTCCAC